>PVJO010023211.1:0-26527 GCA_004026905.1 Hystrix cristata | reverse complement strand
AAAAACTACAACTGGAGGTTCCATTTGACCCAGCTATTCCCCTACTGGGGATCTTCCCAGAAGAATTAAAATCGTCATACCACAAGGACGTATGCACCACCATGTTCATAGCAACACAATTTGTAATAGCTAAGTCTTGGAAACAATCTAAATGTCCAACAACCAACGAATGGCTAAAGAAAATGTGGTTTTTCTACACTATGGAGTACTACACTGCCATAAAAAGGATAAACTAGAGTCATTCATATATAAATGGATGTTTCTTGAGAACATACTCTTAAGTGAAATAAATCAGACACTCATGAGCACACATCAAATTGTTTCTCTGATATGAGAGACCATAACTGTAAATAAGGACAAAGAGGTGTAATAGATATTATATAAAAGGAGGATGGTGTGCAGAGGAGAGGAGTACTAGAAGGAAAGAAGGGGAAAAGCAGAAAGGCAACAGGGGTGAGAGGGAAAAGGGAAAATATGGAAAATGATGAATGAACCTGCTGTAAATAGGGAGGGAGGGTGCAGAGGGGAGGGGGGAAGAGGGGGGAGAACCAAGATACATCATGTATAGGTACAGAATTAATGTAATGAATGTGACCATTATGTGTAGAATGTACCAATACATGTTCTTGGTTTAAAATTAAAAAAAAAAAAGATTCCAGGCTGTAGAGTCAGATCTGAGTCTAAAGCTGACTGCCATTTACTACCTCTAGGAACCTCAACAGGTAATTTCTTTATTGATTTTGTGGTGCGGGAAATCCAACCCAGGGACTTTGCACTGAGCTACATCTTCAGCCTCTCTTAATTTTTTATTCTGAGTCAGAGTATCACTAAGTGGCCCAAGCTGGCTTCAAACTTGCAATCCTCCTCCCTCGGCCTCCCAAAATTTTGAAATTACATGAGTGTGTCACCATGCCTGGTTATTTTGGATTTCTTATGTGTAGAGTGCAGGTACAATTGGTAGCCACATCATAGAATGACCTGAGTGGCTTTAGAGTGATAATATACACAAAGAGCTTAGATCAGCAAGTGACTCCCATTAACTCGGGGCCACAGGTGCTAAGAGCAGCATCAGGGAGCAAGGGATTTACCGGAAAACTCATCCTAGAGTAGCAGCCTCAGGTGGTGAGGACAGGGGTAGAGGAGGCAGGTGAAGTATAGTGAACTTGCAGCGGGATGGTAGATGATACCAAAGCCAGGTCTAAAGTTAGGATAGCCCTTCAGAAATCGCTGTAATTGAGGCAAGGAGAGTGGGCTTTTCCTTTCACAGTCAACTGGTCATTGGATGTAGTCTGCTCCCAGGGAGGGAAGGAATTGCCTTTGGACCAGCCTGCACTCTCCATCAAAGGTCAGTTCCAGAAGAGGAACTTGGCCGTGAGCCACCAGTAGCCAATAACCAGCAGCAGGAGGAGTGAATGGCTGGTCCAGAAGAGAGTATGTGTCTACGGGAGTCTGGCCTCCAGCTTAGCCAGAGGTACTTCCTGTGTGACCCAGATGCACTTCCCTCCAGTGACAAGTTACTCCAATTTAATAAAGTTCCTCCAGAGTCCAGGATGCTGTCTTTTCCTGGGAGAATTACACCAGGAAGATTAGTGCGACAAACTTCACACTGGCTGCAGTCTCTTCTTAGAACCCAAACAGATACGCCTCATCTCACTCTGCCGTATCTTTTCTAGATTCCCTTTACTCATGACTACTACCTCTTCCAGGACAGGTGGCTTCCCTGGGTGGTACTTCTCAGACCTTAAGGGAACGGCCACTAAGCTTGTTGTTCCTTGACTGACAAAATTGAACCAGAGACTATGAATATGTGTCGCAGTAGGTGCCACATTCATGCACTCCTAACCTGCTAGGTGACTATAGTGTTTTCTTCACCTAATCATCAGGCGGAAGTCCCCCAGCCTGGCACAGAGCCTCAGAGGCAGGACAACAGCTGTTGCTTAAAGCTCAGGGTCCCCTGGTAAAAATGTTCCTGTTGGGAGCTGTAACCTTGAAACCCATAGATCCTTGAATTGTAGCCATAAGAAGCATAGATTTCACCTAAGAATTTCCTTTAGGTTGTTTGAAAATTCTTTGACACTTTCTCCTTCAGCAAGTGAACCCACTTTCCCCACTTCTTTCATGTGCACCGGACTTAGTGACTCATTTCTGTCAAATATAACACAGTGGAAGTCGCATCCAAGGCTAGGTCATTAAAGGGGCATGCTCTCTCCCCTGTAGGAAACTAGCTGCTGTATCAAGAGGATGCTCAAGCAGGGACTTTTCTGTTAAATTCCAGTAAGAGGCTACTACTATTTCAGGACCTCGTCACTCCTGTTGCTCTTGGCTTTGAAGTAGCATCTCCTTCTGGCACTTCTCAATAATTCTGCACTGCCCTTACTTAGTCTTATTCGGATGGTTCTAGAGTCAATGGTTTGCAAGAGAGCAGATTTAGTACAGGACATTTACAAATTACAACATTCACACACAAGCAGGAAGAGTACAGAACATCTGTCTATGTACTAGAGACCCGAAAGACCCATTCAAGGGCTGGGTGCCCACAGCACTGTCTCACATAAATCCACGTCTGCACTAAAAAGCTGAAGAAATCTATACTGGAGTCAGGATATGATGCTTTTGACCAGAGCTCACCTGAAGCAAACAGCAGCCACCCCTGATGACAGCAAGGCTCCAAGCTCCTTCTGCATCAAGAACAGAACCAGCCACAACAGAGGCTGTCCTGGAAAACAGCTGGCCCCTATCTTCTGCTCCTGTTCTCTTCTATGTTGTGTCACAACAATCCTCAGGTAGATCCTCTACTACCAGAACAACATCAACTCAGTCCAGCTGGGCGTTCCTGCTCAAACTGGCCACAATAAATCCACCACACCCACACATTCCTTATCACTTTGAAGCATGAAGATCTTCAGGTCTTCTTGCAGAAAGGTGCGTGAGTGGGTTTTCTGGCATTGTTTTACCACGCACATTTCTTTGAATTTGTTTAACAAAAGGATTGTGACATCACTTCCTTCATAAGCAATGGACCACTGTTTCAAAAGCAGTGGACCACTGTGTTTTCTGGGCCTCAGGAGCCATTTCCATGTATTACCACCACTGTTTTGGGTCTTTGCCAGGGGGAATTACATCACAGGAGAGTGTTTCCATATTAGGAGATTCCCACCTTACCCAAACTTGTAATGAGCTCTCTTTGAGCAAACATGCTCAGCACCCAGCCCAACCACAGTCTCCAGCCTGGCCACTGTATGCAGTCTAGACCTGCATCTCTCTGGAGGTCTAGTCCCTTTCTCCTTTAGCAGATCCAGTACTTTCCTAGCTTGATTATGTTGTCACATGAGGGAGTGATTCCCTTGATGACCAGGTAAGGAACTGAAAGCAGATACTAAAGGAGGGGAGGGGAACATGATATTTGAGAATGTCAGGAGAATATGGGGGAGTTCAAGACATATTATCCCAAACCCCAGAGTCCCACTCATTCCCAATCAACACCTTGCCCCAAATGTGGCTGACTTACCAAGGTCAAGAAGAAAGGTTTCTCTTGAGCTCAGCTATCCCAGGACCAATCCTAGGCTTTTTCTCCCCTCCGTTTGAAGAGAATGAGATTCCTGTATATTCCACCTGTAAGACCATACGAATTTGATATTTCACTTTAAACTGGTGACTGATCACTATTAGCTTTTCATTGTCTTTTGCTGATATATTTGTTTGGTTCCATAGTCTTGACACTGCTTTGCTTAAACATCTGAGCATCTACCAGAGCATTTCTGTCCCATCCCAGTTCACTGGATAATTGCCCTGTGCCACACAGGGGCGATCGGTAGTGCTCCACACATCACTGGTGATGGGGGCCTCATTGCTGGATTTGAAATACTTCTCAGGCACACCTCGACTGTACTGTCTCCAAGGACAGTGGTTGCACGGTGCCCTCAAAAAGACATGTCTGCCCAGAACTTGTGAATGCTACTTTCTTTGGGGAAAGGATCTTCCAAATGTGAAACTTAAGGGTCTTGAGACAAGATCATCCTGGATAACTCACATGACCCTCGAATCCAATGACAAGTGTACCTTTTAAGAAACACACACAGAAGAAGGCGATGTCAGGGCAGAGGCAGAGACTGGAAGGATGCATCTGCAAGCCAAGGAAAGCTAACGTTTGCTACAAACATCCAAAGCACAGGGAGAGAGGGATGCAAAGTCTAAGGGTGGAGGAATCAATCCTGTCTGTACATTAACTGCAGATTTCTGGTCTTCTGAACCTGAGAAAACAAATGTACCACAAACGGAGTGCTGTTTAAAACCACTCCACTGTGGTACATTTCTATTGCAGCCCCAGGAAACCGTTATTCCCAGGAAAACGCCCTGTAAGATAGAAATCCGGAAGTAGGATTGGGCAGAGGGACAAATGAACTCCAATGCTTTGGCAAGATGGGCCTCAGTTGATCCCATGGAAATCTTGAAGCTGATGGAGCCCTTCAACGATATCCTGAATTGAGGAAAGAGGGCAAGAACTTTTTATTTCTTGTCCTGACCTCTCATTCTCTGCGTTACATGCAGCAACTCCCAAAACAGTGGAGCATCCTGAGACGAGAGAGCTCCGCTCAGCTGTGGGCAATTCCAGGGTATAGATTAAATAGGACAGTCAGCAGGCGGCATGTCTCGTGGCCGGGGAGTTGAAGGGGTTGATCCGAAACAGGGAATCAGAGTGGCACTTCACAGTCTCTACGACTGGAGCCCATGGTTATTATCATCAGCCTGGGAAACATGTCAAAGACACAGATGCGGCAAATGGCTCCACCAGAGCACATCTTAGCTGCTTTTACCAAAATAAATGTCTGCACCAGCAAACTGAAGGTAGAACACTAAGGGAAGCCTCGGAGGGGCAAGAGTTTGCTAGAAAGGGAGCAAGTGAACTGAGAAGAAAGGCTGGAGTTGGGAGGAAGGATGTGGCAGAAATGAGGACTCAGGGCCTGGATCTGAATGGGAGAGACTGGAGGGGCTGATTTCACTGGCTAAACGTCAGTAGGTGTCAGTATCAGGTGGCGGAGCCAGCAGCCAAGATTCTGCTCCTACACTGGATAATATGGGCAATTAAATGGCCAATAAGCATGTGGAAACATCCTCGATATCCTCAGGTAGCAGAGAAATGGAAGTAAAGTGACAAGGAGACAACACTGCATACCTGCACTGGTGTTTAGAATAAAAAAGACAGAGTAACAAGTGTTGGAGAAGACATGAACAAGTTGGAATCCTCAGATGCTGCTGCAGCAACCGCAGAAAAGTGATTTTTGGCCGTCTTCCAGATGTAATCAGACACCAATCACAAACAACAACAGGTCCTTTTTGAGGTGTTTACCCAAAATAAATGAAAACTTAGGCCGACAGAAAAATTGACACACATATGTCCATAATAGCTTTATTCATAGCTATATCAAGCTAAACTAATGCAGAAATCCATTGGCAGGTGAATGGATAAATAAACTGTGATGCAGTCATACAGTAGACCACTACTCAGCAAATAAAATATATAAACTATTAATATATGCAACTTTATGGGTGAATCTCAAAAATCATTATTCTGAGTTAATAGGTCACTATAGGTGAAAGAATATATATTGCTTTATTATATCTATAGAAAAGACAAATTTAATCTATAATGAAGAAAAGTAGATCAGCAGTGGTCTAAGACTGGCAATGGAGAAAGATTTTCTAGGTAGGGATACAAAGAAATGTTTACAAAGAAATGTTTACAAAGAGAGGATTCTATGTGTCAATTATAGTGTGAATTACAAAGTGCATGCACTTGTCAAAATTCTTCATATGACAGGCTCGAAGTCGGTACTATAAATTTGATTCTTTAAAATGCTAACTTCATGGGTGCCTCTCTGCCCCTGTTCCGCATGAGCTGGTGTTAGTGGGTAGAGGGATGAGAGGACTGTTCTTTTCTTAGCTCTGACAGTGACCCAGAGTTCCACCTCAGAGGCTTTGTCCCGGTTACCACAAAGCAAAATGACATGGTTGTCTGTTGCAGTAAGAATTCCCCAGGCTAAAGAAGCCACAGAAAGTCACAAGAACACTCAATTCCAACATCATCACGTATTTACCTAGGAGACCTCGTGGCCAATTTGACCAAATTACTTTTTCCCACTGTTTCTTTACTTTCAGATTCATTCACTGAGACACCAAAAGGTCAAAAGTCTTACTCAGAGTCGGTGACAATGAGTCAATGACCATCATCCCCATTTTCTGGTCTTCTGGTCTGCAGACTGAGCACTCACCCACGGTGAGGCCCACTGACTGGGAGCCTTCTTTAGGATTCCCACCACTCCCAGCTCCTCTCCCTCATTCTTTCTCTTCCATTCTTACATATTTCTCCCCTATCAAACACCTATAAACATTCTACAATAAAGCAATTAAGGAAAAGTTAGCAAATATGTTTTCATGCAATAAAGGAGTGCTATGGAGCTTAACCAGCCTGTGACCTCAAGAGAGTTGTTGAAGTGCTGGGTTTTCCAGAAGTTTCAAATAATGTTCATCTGAAAAAAGGAACATATTTTCATACTAATTCACCTCAACAAAGCATACAGAGTTAAAAAAAATGCTATAATCAACAGGACATCTTTGTTCAAGTAAAACTCAAAATTGTATCAACTATACGACCAATCCTGTGATTCTAGAATTGCTAGATAGGATTAGTGATCGAAACACTGGGAGAAATGATTTAATTCCATATGGAAGAAATTCATGTTGTTTCCACTGAAAGATGTAATCAGCCGTCCAATTACATAAAATTTGTGATCATACTTTAGAACATGTTCAAAATTTCTAGGCTGGAAAGCAAATGTTCTCCAGCCCAGTTGTCCATCACGATAGTCTATACATGAAAAAGGTTTTTAAAAATAAAGATTCCTAGGTCTCACTATGGAGTTCATATTCAGTGGTGCCAGAGTGAAGCCCAAGTATATGTATTTTTCAAATGTTCCCAGGGCAACTCTAATATGCAGACACATTTGGTCCAGCCTTGTCCCCTGTGTGACTTACTCCTTCTCAGGTTCTGTGGGCAAAGATCACTTGTTCTACACCACAACCTAGAGGAATGGTATTCAAATTGCCTTACCTCTTATATCACTGTGTCTGAGATAACATCTCCAAAACAGAAGTATTTATTTAGCTACAAATATATGCACGAATGCATCATATTTCAAGAGAATCCATGCTTAAATCCAAGAGAATTAACAGGCAATAGCAAGCAAATAATTCAACTGATCTTCAGATATAGGCATCTCCAATAAGGGGAACAGATGCACCATGGTTAGAGTCATTGTCATAGATCTGTGTTTGTCTACAGCATGGCACAGTTTTTGCTTGTACCATGATCTCTGTCATTTCGACATGACAGTAACTTCAAGTGGAGTTAATATATTCCTCGTTAAGTGAAAAGTGACTCGGGTTTGGAATTTTTAACTATCTTGCTGCAAAGATTTTTTTGTGATCAAACCATGAAAAGATAAGAGAACAAAATGATTCACTTCAGTATGCTACTTCAGTAACATACTGCTAAATAAGTGAGGTGAAGTGAGGAAGGGATACATAACATCAATGCAAACCTCCATGTAATGCGGGAGAAGTCAGATCATCAGCTCATCAGATGAGGCATCTTAGGGCATCTTGAGATATGTGGCAATGTTCAAAAGGGGTTTCCCTCTCAATTGCCCAAACCTCCAAATGATGTGCCCCTGTGACAGAATGTAAGTGCCTCAGACTGAAGCAACCAGAGCAAGAATTGCCGAGTTTGACTAAAAACTTGTGACCATATCTTACTCCATCGTGAAGTTTCATCCACAGGACTCAGGGAGAAGGGGATCCATGACCCCAGCCCCAACTCTTTGCCAGGATCAGGGTGCCTGAGGGGCCATGTCAGTCTTGCTGTGCTGCCCCACCACAGGGGAAACAGGGCCTCCCTGTGCCGGTCCACTGCAGGGCAGACGGGGCCTCCCTGTGACAGAATTTCAGGGGAAAATACAGGGTTTCCCGCCTCCTCTCTCAATTTTCTTCTCCTTTTTTCCTTTTCTGTTACCAAATATAATGTCATATTAAAAATAAACAGTGTTGCCTTGCTGCAGATTTCTGTTCTCCTTTCATTCAACCGACGGACTCAAGATCCCTGACTGTGCCCCATGCAAGACTGAGCTCTGAGCTCTCTCCTTTCCCCTCTTCCAGTCTGGCTCCCTCTTCTTCTCTCTCTGCCTCAGCTTTTATCTCAGTGTAATAATCCCCAAGTTTCTGGTTGGGTATCAGCCTCCTTTCGTCCCCCCTCTGGGCAGATAGCTGGTTCCCTCTCAGGAACTCTCCCAGCCTTGCTTTTTAGTGTACGTCTCTATTTCTTTTTCTGTCATCACTTCCCCAGAATCCTCTCTTTCCCACAAATAAACACAAAACAAGCAGGAAAAGAGACCCACAGGAAAAACAAAACAAACTCACTTGTAGTGACTAAACCTGGGGGGAAATCTGGCCCACTGTGGCCATGCCGGCAAACTCTGTGACTGGGTGCCTTTGAGCTGCCCTTGGAGACTTCCTCCCTCTACACAATATTTGCATCTTTAATGTACAACTCAAGTCAGGCTCTTGGCATACACGCAAAAGCTCTGTGGAAGATAGAGTCTTTAACCTCAGGTTGAACTAATAAGCACTGGAAATTTTAAGAGTTTGTTTTGACTTTTAGGGTCACCCAGAATGGGGCCTTGCCTGGCAGTTGTTAATGGTGGTTTGATGGGACTCCAGTACTGTTTTTGAAGAATCTACTTAGAGTCTGGCCAAGTTAAACACATTTTCTTTTCATCTCTACCCTTGAGTCCAGGTCTTCCGTCGTTCCTCGGTTCTTCTCTGGATTCTCTCCAAGTTGTTGACAAATCCTCCAATTTTCATTTAAAACTGCGTCTTAATGTCTTCCTGATAGTATCTTACACAGTGTTTCCTCAAGATCAGCATTTTGTTCTATTCCTGCCCACACACTGAGCTGGATGTGGGAGCAAGAGTCTGAAAAAAAAGGACCACAGAGCTGCTTGGGGGAGATGACAGTGGAGGGTTAATGGATGGGCCTTTCTATTCTGGGACTGCTCAGAGTCTTCTACTTTACTTTTCTTTTTTGAAAATGGTGTCTTTTACTCGGCTGTAAAAATATGTATGGATATCATTGCTGAAAAACTTACAAAATACAGACAAATAAAACATAAATTCATAGGCAATTCACAAACCGCATATATTTATTATTAATGTATTTTCACGTTTCTTTCAACTCCTTTACTGGTAAATATTTTTAACAAACTTAATTGTATATTAAAGACATTTTCTCAGGTAGTTATTTCCCACATCCCTACCTCATTTTTCTCAGCGATTGCTGTCTGACTTAGAATTACATTGCCTTCATTACTGTAACTTTTATCGCTACTTGTTTGTTTTTCTACGTTTTTCTTTCTTTATTATTTTGATTATTTAATTTCTTATTTTTATTATTTATTTTCTATTTTTATTTATTTACTTTTCTTTCTAGAAGAGTATTGGGGTTTGCTTTGCTAGCTAAAAAGGAATTTCCATCTAAATTTCCAAATTCTAAGTCATGTGCCCTTGTATCAGAGTGTGAGCACTTTGTTTAAACACAAAAATTAGAGTCTACAAGGTTACCTCTTTCAGCCCCAGAACATGTTCATATCCTCATTTATTCATTAGTTTTTTATTTGTCAGTAAAGACTCAGTGGTATTGATTATATCTTCATATTTTTAAATAAATATTTCTAGTTCATGTTTAAATCATAGGCTTTATACATTGTGTATGTGTATATTTGTGTGTGTGTCTGGTTTTACAGTTTTCTAGTCTTATCTCTGAATACAAACCCCCTCATTCTATTTTTGATTATGATAAAATATGCATAACACAAAATTTACTGTCTTAACCATTTTAAGTATACAATTCTATAGCTTTAAGTACATTTGCATTGCTGTAGAACTATCAGCAACATCCAGAACCTTCCAGAACATCCCAGAATGTTGTCACTGTCCCACCCTGAAGCTGTACACATTAATCACTAATTCTTTATTTTCCTCTATACCTAGCCACTGGAAACTACCATTCCACTTTCTATTGCTATCAATTTGACAGTTCTACATACAGTACATAAATGGAACCATACAATATGTGTCCTTTTTTGACTGGCCTACTTCACTTAATGTGAATATCTTCAAGGTTCACCTATGTTGTAGCATGTGTCTAAATGTCCTTCCTTTATAAGACTGCATAATATTCCAATGTGCATATGTACCACATTTTACTCATCTGCTCATCTGGTGATGGACACTTAGATTTCTTCTGCTCTGGACTTTTGTAAATAAGCCTCTATGAACATGGATGTACCAATGCCTATCAAAGTCCCTGCTTTCAATTTTTTTGACTATATTCCCAGAAGTAGAATTGCTGAATCATGAATCATGGCACCTTTGTTCACAAACTTAATTTATTCCAAAATTCTGGGGAAGATGGCCACATTCCTGTTCCTGCAAGGAAGATGGGCACAGTCATGTTCATCAGCCATTTGGAGTTTGCAAGCAGAAGTGAAATTTTGCCAAATGCTTCTGTTTGCAAACCAAATTGTTTGCAAATAGAAGTATTCATGAACAGAGGCATTACTGTAGTTTAATCCTATATTTAATTTCTGAGGAATTGCTGTGCAATTTCCACAGTAGCTGCACCATTTTGTACTCCTATCAACAGTGCCCAAGGGCTCCAATTTCTCCACATCTTTGCCAACTCTAATAATTTTCAGGTTTTTTGATAATAACCATTCCAATGGGTGGGGAGTGTATCTCATTGTGATTTAGATTTGCATTTCCCTAACAGTTAGTGCTTCTTGGTCACTTGTGTATCTTCTTTGGAGAAATGTCTATTTATGTATTTTGCCTTTTTTTTTTTCCTTTAGTAGAATATATTCAGGGCAGATTAAGGTTCATGGCAGAACTGAGCAGAAAATACACAGTTCCCACAAACCCTTACCCCACACATTCACAATACTTCCCCACTATCAACATCCTATACCAGAGTAGGGTATTGTTACAAGTGATGGACTTCCATTGACATAGAATTATCCCCCACAGTCCATTATTTATGTAAGTGTTTCATCTCAGTGATATACACTCTATGTGTTTAGACAAATACGTACTGCAGTATATGCACAATCATAGTGCCACAGAAAATAGTAACACCGCCTCCAAACTCTCCTCTGGGTTCCGTTGATTTATTTGTGTATCTTTTAACCAATACCACATTGTCTTGATTATTGTATCTTCAGAGTGAGTCTTGAAGTCAGGAAATATCGGTGTTCCAACTTTGTTATTCTAATGCAATACTAACATATACACAATGGGCCTGCTTCCTCTTTGTGCAAGTTCTAAATGTTTGTCAATATCCACAAATAACTGGTGAGGATTTTTATTGGAGTTGCACTGAAGCTATAGAACAAGTTGGGAGAAACTGAAATTTGACAATATTGAATTTTACTATCTCTGAACACAGAATATCTCTCCAATTTATTTAGTTCTTTGATTTTATTCATCAGAGTTTGACAATTTTCTTCAGTTTTCCTTAGAATATATTTTATTAGCGTTATACCTCAATATCTTATTTGGAAGGTGCTAATGTAAATAATATTGCTCATTTCAATTAATTTCCAATTCGCTCGTTTATTACTGGTGTATAGGGAAGTGATTGAATTTTGTATATTTATCATCTCTTGTAACACTTACGTACTTGCTCATTAGTTCCAGGAGAAATTTTCCTGACTTTTCCATAGGCAGCTTACTTTATACAAGTAAAGATATCTTCTTCATTTCTTCGCAATGTGTTACATTCTGCTTCATTTTCTTGTCATTGAGTTATCGGAGACTTCCAACATGATGGGAAAACTTCTAGTGTGTCACCATTAGATAACATGTTAACTGGAGGCTTTACCATGTATGTCTGCTGAATTTTGTTAAACACCTTTTTCTATACCAAATGATATGATTGTGTGATTTTTCTTTTTTAATCTGTTGGTGTAATAGATTATACTAGTTGATTTTTAAATGTTGAACTATGCTTGCGTATCTGAAATAATCTCATTTATTGTCATTTTATATATTGTATTTAACTAAAATTTTATTGCGGAGTTATTCATGTATGTTCATAAGAGGTATTGGTCTATAGTTTTCATGTAATGTTTTTGTCTAGTTTTCATATCAAGGTAAGCTACCAACAAAGAACAAGTTGAGAATTATTTTTGGTCTACTTTGTCCACTATATTCTAAAAGAGATTGTAGAGATAGCTATGATTTCTTCCTTAAATTTGATAGAATTTACCAGTGAACCGGTCTCAGCCTGGTATTTTCTGTTTTAAGTGGTTATTAATTACTAATTCAATTGCTATACCAGAGAGGCCTCTTGCACTGTCTATTCCTTCTTGAGTGAGTTTTGGCAAATTGTGTCTTTTATGGAATTAGTTTACTTTATGTAGGTTATTAGATTTATGAGCAAAGATACTCATAATATTCACTTTGGTCCTTTTAATATCCTTAGGTTTTGTATTTATACACCTTTTTCATTTCTGGTATTAGTAATTCATGCCATCTCCTCCTTTTCTTAGTCTTGTTTGAAGCTTATCATTTTATTGAGGCTCTTGAAGTGTCAGCTTTTCTGATGGTACTTTATTTAATTTTCTCTACTGATTTCCTATTTTAATTTCAACAAATTCTTCTATAAGTTTCACTAGTTATTTTCTTATGTTTAATTCTGATTGAATTCATCTCTCCTTTTCTGGTTCCCAAGGTGAAAGGTCAGATGACTGACGACAGATTTGTCTTGTTTTGCGTTATTGTGCATGGATCCAGCGCCACACATTGCTCCCTGAGCACTGGTTTCCGTGAAGCCCACACATTTTGAAAGTTGTCAGTCACTTCTATTTAAATCAAAATATTTTAGATTGCTCTTCATATCTATTACTTTATCTATGTGATGTTTGGAAATATGTTCCTTAGTGTTCATGTATTTGGAGATTTCCAGATATCTCTCTGCTGTCGACTTCTTGTTTGATCTTATTGTAGTCTGAAAGAATGTGTCTTTTACCATATAACACTACAAATCTGTCAAAGACCTAAAAATAAAAGCTAAAACTAAAACTCTTAGGAGAAAATATAGGGTGTAAACTTCAACATTAGTCTTAGTAACGATTAACTTCATTTAAAAAAGTAAACACTTTTTTGACACACAGAAAGATATACATATTTAATGTGTGCAGCTCAATGAGTTTGGAGATAAGTATACACCAAGAAACCATCACTATGATCTACATCACATGCCTATCATCCCCTCCAACAGTGTCCTCTTATTTGTTATTATTTCTGTCTGTACTATAAGAACACTCTAAGAGGTATCCTGATAGCAAATTTTCAAGTGTACAGAACATATTGTAAGAAGTATATTCTGCAGTAAATTTCTAGAATTCATTTAGCTTGACTAATTGAAACTTGGTACCTTTAATGGATATTCACCTGTTTCTCCCTTCCCCTTGGCAGGCACCATTCAAATTTATGCTTTCGAGTTTCACTATTTTGTCCATCTGTGTCTGACTTATTTCTCTTAGCATAATTTTCTCCACATTTATCCATATGGACACAAATGACAGAATTTTCTTCTTTTTAAGGCTGAGTAATGTTCCCTCATATTATATTCCAGATTTTTTATTATCCATTCATTCATTCATCCATAGACATTTACATTGCTTCCATTTCCCAGCTATCATGAGTTATGCCTCAGTGAACATGGAAGAGCACATATCTCTTTCAGATCTTGACCTAAATTCCTCTGCATATATACCCAGAAGTGGAATTGTTGGATCATACAGTAATTCTACATTTAATTGTTTGGGGAAACTCCATATTGTTTTCTACAGTGGCTGCACCAGGGTACATTCCCATAAAGAGTGTATGAGATTTTCCCTTTCTCCTCATCTTCAACATTTATCTTTCTAAAAGAAAAATATCCATTCTAACAAGAGTGACGTGATATTTCATAATTTATTTGTTCATTTGCATGTGAATGTTTTCTTAGCACTGTGTGTTGAAAAGACCACCCTTTTTGCCCACTGAATGGTCTTGGCGCTCCTTTCAAAAATCCTTTAGCCTTAGATGCACGGGTTTGTTACTGTGCTGTCCAAACGTTGAAATATATGTCTGTCCTTATGCTACAGCAACGTTCCAATGACCCTTTCTTCCACAGCAACTAGAAATGAGCCTGGCTACAAGCAAGCAACAAACAGAAATCAATGTATAAATATACCTGATTGCTCTATGGCCTAAACCACTAGCGAGGCCCTCATACCGCACATGAACCCCACACACTTCCCTCCCTACAAGAGAGTGGAATTGAACTTTTCTTGTATTGGAAAAAGTCTATTTCCTTGTACAAACTAAAATTTTGGTTAGTTTATAAACTAAAATTTGGGAACTAAATTCAGACTAGCACATAAAAAGAAACTAAATTTTTAAAAGGAAGGAGCACGCTTCAGTTCACATTTATGGCACAGGAAAGGAAATAATAGCATTGAGACAGCAAATAGGCCTTTGGTTTTCGTAATAGAAATTAATTTTAAGAAGACATACTCAGATTGAATTTAGAAGATTCAATTAGCAAGGATACTTTGCTAATTTTCTTCTTTTTTTCTTTTCTTTTTTTAATCTTTTACCAAGAACATGTATTGGTACATTGTAGGCAGACATAATGATCACATTCATCATAGTTAGTTTGTACCTGTACATGATATATTTTGGTTTCCCCCTGTTCCCCACCCCTCTCTTCCATTCCCCCTCCCCCCCTTATTTAAAATAGTTTTGTTTAAATTTTTCCATTTTTTTTCTTTTCATTTTCCTCTCTCTTTCCCTTCCTTCCTTCCCCTGCTTCCCTCTCTAGTTCTATTCCCATTTAAACATTGTCTTTCTTTTTCATCATATCTGTTATAACTTTTTGTCCTTATTTACACTTATGGTTTCTCACACCAGAGAAACAATTCAATATGTGCACATGTGTGTCTGATTTAGTTCGCTTAAGAGTATGTTCTCGAGGTGCTAATTTTCAACTGTCCTGGGAGACATCCCATTTAGGAAGATGGAATTTTGTTACAGACTAACTTGATACATAGTTTCCATTATGCATTCAAAATCTTAAAATCATGCTATTAGCATAAATAATAACAGAGAGGCTTGAGGTTCACCTAGAGAGACTTACAGGGTTAACATGGTAGCATAACTGTTTCCAAATATTCTAAGGACTGTCACTCAGCATAAGAATTGGGACTATTAAATTTGTGAAGAAAACATGTCTAATTAATGGCATTTGTAAAATATAGCTTTTGCTCAACATAAAGCAAGTGAGGATTAGAGCTATTCTAACAAGGAGCTAAATATTTTAAGAAAGGTTGAATTCTGTATCTGAAAATACCTTAAGAGGTAAAGAATTTCCTGGCACTGAAAGTTTTCAGAAGAGGAACATTCACTGAGCAGATTATTCAAGAGAAGATTTAGGATATGAATCAATTCGTCTGACTCTACATTTCCCCCGAACTCCGAAAGTCTAGAATTCTGTGATCTCCACGCTTTTTCACACCAATGTCCCTGAAATAGCCTAATGCAGTTTCTGTTACCCTTCTTCTATTTCGCGCAAACAACACAGACTCGTGAGAGCACCCCTGTGAATGAGGTTCCGTCTTGGACGTGCCCTCAGACTATTTTTGGAGCTCATAATTCTAGTAATTGATTTCAAGTCCACCCCTATTTTTTTTACAGCCACATGATACTGGTTCACTCACATTCAACTTGAAAGTCTACTTTTGTTCACACATGGTAATATATAGAACATAAATTTGGACTTCAAAGGTATAATAAACTCTGAACCTGAGTATGATGGATGTTGTGGTCTTCCACCATCAAGACCAGAGATCCCATGTTGAAGATCAGAGCTCCGACAGCTGCCAATGGCATTGCTGAAGATGCTCAAGCCACCATTCCTCCAGAATTGCTTTCGGCCAAAGGGAAATTCCTCGCCAGATTATTCTCTGTATGTATGGTTAACCCTTATACTCTGACTGCTTACTTTGGAGGAGTAGAGGCCAGGCCTTCTAGGCTCCATTCAGAATATCTCTGAAAAACCACCCAACCCTAGAAACTCCCAGTGTACTTGATTAGCTGAAGCCTCTTTTACTACCACACTCCAGTTAAGCTCTCCCTCTGCCAATCTTGACTGCTCGCTCCTTTACAAGTATTCCCCACAGCATTACTAAGAGCGTCCCCAAATAATATGTCCACACTTAAATCTCTCACTTGAAGCCTCTGGTCCCTCAAAAGTGTGACCTAATTCTCATCGACGTTTGAAATGAGATTAATTTTACTCACTTCTTCATATTCAGAGGACCAAATGAGATTACAAATATGAAATCAGCGAGCACAGTGAGAAAGATTCATTTCTTTAACCCACATTTTCTTGCCAGATACTTTGATAGCTGTCTTCAAAAATCAAAGGATTTTACACTGAAGAAGGAGACATATGCTACTTTGTTCAGTGGGAGGAGAATTTCAACGATGGACAAAATTTCAGACACTCAGCAATGCCTGGTCCTCAGCTGCTAAGTGCTTGACGTCTAGAGGACAGATGAGTGGATGAAGGAAAGATTAACCTCATTTTGTTTATTATCGTGCAGAATTCGTGCAGAATTCACTGAGAGGCTGCAATAACCACTTAAATACGACTTAAATACTTCATTCTTTGTTTGCAGGTGTCCTCTGGTAAGTGGGAATAACAACAATAACCTATTCAGCTAAATGTCTGTGGACTAAATGAGGGAATGTACATCAACCACATAAAATCATTTTTCATCGTATAACAAGCCTCCAGTAAGTATCACTTACTAGTGAGCATTAATTTTATGGTTGAAATTAGATTTTTCCAAAATGTTTACTCATTTAATCTTTGTGCCAACACTTTAACGTAAGTATTTTTGTATTTCCACCAAAACCTTGCAATTCTGAAAGCTTCAAAAACTTTCTAAACTCATTTTTGTCCTTAACGCAGTCTCCAACTCTCTTTTACTCTCCATCAAGGTTGATTAATATGTATCTGGTCACTCCTATTAGAAGCTTGGAGTTATTCCAAATCGCTCCTCTCCTTTGTCCCCCAGGTCCAAACCCTTATTCATTCTCCCTCCTAACTCTCTGCCTACCACAGACGACACTGCAGGGACTCTGCCTGCTGCCCCTAAACACTGATCATTCTCGGGTGTGTGGATGGTTTCTGACTTCAGACACACAATTGCTGGCCTGAGGGCTTCTCTTTGCCTTCGAAGCCAACTCTGCATAGGTCTAGGAGAAGCCTATAGTGTCAAAGAGCTACTGTTCTTGAGAGAGGTTTCCCACCAATGACCAGTGAGGGATGGGAGTTGGTGTATAAATAACCCCAGCTCCCCAGCTGGACGACACGGCTATTAATACACTCTGCACAGGCGCCTGGTGAGAGTCAGCTTCCATCCCACTGCAGTAATCTGATCATTCTTGCATCCTCTCCTGGCTTCCTTCCTTTTGCCACTTCCCTAACTTAATATCCTATTTCTATTCTCGCCTGTATAAACTACTTGTACTCAAATCCTGGTCTTTGGATCTGTTTCCCAGAGAACTCAGTTTAAGGCTTCATGCCTTGATTCCCACTTTGGTTCAGAGATCATTTTCTTTCACTTGAACATTTGCAATCATATCCTAACTTTTCTCTCTCAGCTTTAATCTCTCCCTTCAGATCCTCCCTTCAAAGATTTCTAAAATATAAATACGATCACAGCCTTCTGTGGCATGAAGCTCCTTAGGGGTTCTCCTCGTCTGCAGGGTAAAATATAAACTCTTTGCTGAGGGTTACAAGGCCCACTGTGATCTCAGCATCCTGCCCGTCTGTCTTTGCATCCCCACATCCCAATTTCTCCCATTTCCACCCTTGGGAAGCTCCTATGGAAAAGTACACATTCCTTCAGATGCACTGTGCCATTCCAAGTCTTGTGGCTTCATTCTCCTGGCATGTACCCCACTCCACACAAGTTCCAATCAGTGAATTCAGAGTCACTCGCACCCCCATCTCGGTGGAGGGCATTCCATATGAGGAAGCGAGGGCCATGTATCTCCACGTCTGTGCTAGTCACATTGCTCTGCATTTGTTGCCCACAGTGAGTGTATACCCCACTCTGCTCGGAGTTTCTTGAAGGCAGGTACCCACCTCCTGGAGCAATGAGTCTCCAGTTTCTCCCCAGAACATAGCAGGTGGTTTAGGAAATTGTGTTGCAGTAATAAATGGCTGAGTGCACGGATGTACGAAATGTAATAGCTGTTGGATCTGGAATTCTGACACGGAATGTCCAATCCCAAAGCCTTGTGTTCTTCTTCCGTGCACTCTCTACAGGAGAGAGCTGGCACTGTGATGTCCTGCTGCTGTGACACAGGTTTTATTGTGCAGTTGCAATGGATATGCCTACTTCACACATTTTACAATATAAAATCCCAAGACCCCTTTCTGTGACAGGAAGAGCATGCTAGGACCCGAAGTGCCTCGCTCCCAGCAATCAGGTCTGTTTCCTCCTCTGTGTTGCTGAAGATCAGGTGCATCTCAGAATCATCTTAATTTCTCGGCCCCACAAACTATTACTCCTTCTTTCTGTCTAACCCATGCAAAAGAAAAGAGCAGCTCGAGAGTGTAGAACCAGGACATAAGAAAGCAATCAGGACTGAGGCCACTCTGGAGATGACAGGAGGAGAGCAGCGAGGAAGCGGGTGGGAAAGGAAGGCTGACGTCGTTGCTGCCACCAGGACCAACAGGGAGCAAGGAATTCAGGTAACTTTTCACATCATTCAGAAACAGCGAATTCATATTTTAATAATTTCCTCGTTGACTTACTCTGTATTAATCTAGACCAGTTATTAAACGGCCATTGAAATCACATCATCAGTCTGGAATTCAAACAATGCTTCCACCTTAAATTTTTGGGAAGACTCCCACTGCCGCGCCATCTCGCTCTGTCCTGACTTTGGGGAACAGGGAGGGGAGACAGTCAAGGCTTTGCTAATGTTTGCATTGGTAATGGGAATATTCCTTTTGTTGGCTGAGGGTCCTTCTTGGGTGAAAATAATCTGATTTTGGTTTCTGAGCTCTCTGCCCATAAATTCAGGGACTCCCCGATCTGTGAAGATTCCCATTCCCTGCCAGGCACAGCGGCACGTTGGGAGGCTGAGGCAAGAAGACTGCAAGTTTGAAACCACCCTGGGCGACTTAGTAACTTAGCAAGACCCTGTTTTGAAATAAAAGCTGAAAAAAAAGGGCTGGGGAAATACCTCAGTGTGACGGCCCCAGGTTCAATCCCCAGTACTGTCCCCTGAAAAAACCTGTTTCCACAGGGCACCCAAAACAGCTAATACTCCTGTTCATCGGACTTGGCTCCCCCACCTCACACGGGTGTTCTCTTCATTGGGTAGGTCCCACTGTCATCACAAATGGGCCTTGGATTCTATTTCCAAGAGAGACTTGGCTGGAAAGAACAACTGTTTTGTAATTGAAATGCAATTTATTATGACCGTTATTTGTCTTTCACTGTCTAACTACCATTGTTCAAGGAGGTTGCCCTCGATGGCCCCTCCTCAGTGAAAACCTCAGCAGAATTTTCTGCTTGACTCTAAGCACATTATAAACACCAAGTATTAACTTTTTCTTCTTCTGGTGGTGGGGATTGAGTTCAGGACTTCTCGTCTGCTAAGCACACGCTCTACCACTGAGCTGCACCCTCCACTCCACTAGGCAAAAACTGTAAAAGTTTAAAGCCTAAAATCAAAAAGTCCAGATAAAGATGGGATCAAAAACTCAAGTTTATTCACAATGACCTTGATGAGATCTCCCTCCCCTCCTGAAGACAGCTGCAGCCTCGGTCCTGTCCACCCTTCCCTCCTCACAGGCCCTGGGCTTGCCGGAAGTTTTCTTATGAGGTCAGTGCAGTCAGAGATTGGAGTGAAGAGAAAATGGACAAAGACTTACTCTGCACCCTCATACCTAACAGAAGAATAAAGCTTCCTCCTTCTGAAGGTGGGTGCTTTGTTCTCTACCGTTTCCATCACCGAGGCTATTACCTTCGTCCTGAAGAATATGTACCCCAACTGGACAACCCAGGACAACTCATGCTAACCTTCGGCTTCTTCCTGTTCAGGGCTGCTTTAATTTTAATGCGGCCAGTATCCAAGATGAGATGGCTACAAGCCTGGTGTAGATCTTCCTTTGGTTTATTTTTGTTTTAGTTCGTTTGTTTGTTTGTTTAGCACTAAGGATTGAACCCAGGGCCTTTGCACTGAGCTATATCCCCAACCATTTTTAAAATTTTGAGACAAGGTCTCACTCAGTCATTAAATTGCCCAAGCTGGTCTCAAACTTGAGATCCTTCTGCTTCAGCATAGACAGACAGACATAGACATAGACATAGACATAGACATAGACATAGACAAAGACAAAGACATAGACATAGACAAAGACATAGACAAAGACAAAGACATAGACATAGACATAGACATAGACATAGACATAGACATAGACAAAGACATAGACAAAGACAAAGACATAGACATAGACATAGACATAGACATAGACAAAGACAAAGACATAGACAAAGACATAGACAAAGACAAAGACATAGACATAGACATAGACATAGACATAGACATAGACATAGACAAAGACATAGACAAAGACAAAGACATAGACATAGACATAGACATAGACATCTGTTTATGTCAACTGGAAAGCAGCCATGCTCCAAGGGAAGCAAACAAGCATCCCTGCACCCTAAGAGTGCCAGGGTCACACCAAGTCCCATCACCCCTGGCTGACTCAGCAGCCCAGCCATCAGACACAAGTCCGGTGTGTTCTAAGTGCAAGGGCAGTTTCCAAGCTCTCCAGAAACCCTGTGCAAATCCCTCAAGGGGCTTATGACAGTGGGGGTAACAGCCCAGCCCCGCATCTCACACACTGGGGGAGAGGACTCTGTCTAGACAGCACAAGAACTCTCCCCAAAGAATTTATTTTCCAATCTTCCCTTCATCTCTGTTCTTCATCTTTGTTTTATTGGAAGTCAATGAGAGGATTCAAAAGTCAGTAACCTCTTTACAATCGCTTTAAAAATTTTGCAAGTGGGAATCTGCCTGGCATTCATTTTTGGCATCTGATATCTCCTGTGTTTGCACCCAGGTGAAAACTGTGGCAGGAAGAGGACTCAAATCCCTGATCCTGCTGCCAAGAGTTAAGAGGGTTCATGCCCCAGTGTTTGTGCTATTTTCTGATATTTTCTCTTTTTATGAATTAGAAAACAGAGTCTCGGAGAGGTCAAGGAACCATGCAAGGTCACTCAGCAGCCATAATCTGATCTCCAGGTCTTTAGGACTCCAGGCCTGGTGTTTTAACTTCTAAACTGTGATGTCACTGGGCATCACATCTAAAAGGGTTTCTTTCTGATTCTGAGAAAGTTCAGGGACACAGATGTTCCCTGATACTACCCAGGTTAGTTGCGTCCCACACGTCCATCAAGAATCAGAGCTGACTTTGCCTGATTTTCTCTTGGCCAGAGGGTATGGGCATGACACGATGCCATGCCCCATGGCCGACTCGATTCTGTGACGTGTTTAGAAGGATCCTACTAAAAATGTAGGCCAAGAGTCAGCAGCACCGTCTGTGAGCTTGTGCTTTCTCAGTGCCTCCCACCAACCTACTCCAAGAGAATCGTCACTGGGCTAAGCACATTGGCATAGGAGGAGCCCTGGTCCATGCCAGTGCTCCAAAGAGGCCTAGGAACACATCTATCTCCTGGTGTCTTCCCAGGTGTCCTCCAAGAGGCCTGGAAATTAGCTGGTCCCCAGATGCCCCACTCTGTTACTTTATCATATTAGCACATGATATATTAATGGGCATCAATTTGTTAATCCTTTCTGGGTGATACCTTTTTGATAGTCCCTCCACCAGCTAATTTATAAAGTAGCCCCGCAGGGTAAAGAGCCATTAAGGAAAGAGATGGACCAAGCTTATGCTAGAAAATGATCTGGTTCTTTTTCTTTCTTCATCACAGCCTGCCTGTCCCCACCTTGCAGGTTCACAGCATAGCAAGTGTACACACACTTACACACATCCTAATTATTACTGCCATGCAAATAAACAATATTTGCTAAGGAACTACTAAATATCAGGCTCTGAAATGGGATCCATAGAGTCCAAAGTGGATTTCACAGATTCTTAGGGAGTCGGAACCTTCATGAGGAAGAAAAGCTACACATACAAACATTAGTCCTTCACAGTAGACTACTGGACCATTGTATAAATCATCTTACAACAGACTACGCTCAGGTAACACAACCACAAGTTCTCAGTGGCTTCAACAGTTTTCATGCAGTAACTATCCTTCATGTCACTGCCACATCTGCCCTATTTTCCATTGTTTCTGGAATCAGGTAGAAAGACAACCCCCTTCGGGATATGTTGGCCTTATGACAGCACCATGTGGAGGGGCTACAGGAAGTGGCCCGTCTTTCCTCTCAGGTTCCATCGACCAATGAGCGACACTGGCCAATTCTGATGTCAAGGAAGCACCAGGGAGGGTCTACAGGGATTGGCACACTTGGAAACACTTGGGAAATATGACACAATCCCTCACACACATCACAAGAGGGGAGGAGGATGGAAGAAGTGCTTCAGGGATCTGGAAATACGAAAACTATCTCTAGCTAAAAGAAAGAAAGAAACTTTCTGGAAATGTTATACCAAACTGGGTTTTGAAACAAGAGAGCAGGATGAGAATGGTTAAAGAAGGATTGAGAAAGCCCGATGCTGTGGAGACAAAGTCCTGGGAAATTGCTAAGAAGGCGAAGAAGAGCATGGGGTAGAGAAGGAACAGGAAAGAGTCAACATATGGTTATGGAAAGCCTTAAATTTCAGTGTCGTGTAAATTAAGGTTCTCTAGAGAAAGCGACTCAATAGAAAATACATGTATATTTATACAAGAGGATTTTTTAGGTAGGCTTACAGAATTCAAGAAAAGTGAGTCCTCAATGGTCATCTGTATCCTGGAGAACCAGAGGATCCATTATCTACTCAGTCCAAGAAAATGGCAGCTGCAGAACAAGAAAGATCCAGGATGTAGCACCATCCAAAGTTGAAGGTCTGGAAGCTCCCTGAAGAGTTTCTGGTGTGAGTCTGTGTTGGAAGACTGAAGGAACTCGAGATCTGGAGACCAGTGTCCAAAGGTGATGGCAGCAAAGGCTGCACTCTCTCGGGAAGACTGAAGCCCTTCAAAACAGACACACTTCCTTCTTTCCCTTTTGATTCCATCCAGGCTACATGCCTATTGGTTGCTGCCACCCACAGTTAGGGTGAGTCTGCCCCACCCAGTTTGCTGGTCTACATGTCGGTCATTCACAAGCACACCCGGAACTGTGCTTTACTAATCTCTGAGGCAGTTCTTCCTCAGGCCAGCCTGAAATATCACAATTAATGGTTACAGGTGTCAAAGGCTCACTGTGGCAGCAAAGGTGGAGAGTCAGGGCAGATGGAGATAGAGCAAAAGACATGGAGATTATGCTGCAAATGGTTTATGCTGATCTGAAAACAGCACTTCTTAGACAGAACATAGTTCAAGACCTAAGTTTTGCAGGCCTTCCCACTCCCTATCTCTTGCCCGCTCGGGTCCTACCTGAGACTGGCTCAAATGTCCCCCTTTGCCCCTGAAGACTGATCTGTCTTGTGAAAAAAAAAAAATCAACTGACCTTCTTTTTTAAGCTCTATGGTCCTTTTACATTTCATCCTAAAATTGTGTGTTTATCTGTGTGTTTGGGTGTGTGGATATGTTAGTCCTTTGGAAAAACACCAATTCTCAAGCACAGAAGTATTGCCTTCATTTTTTAATTTTCTATTCTACTTCAGGGACACATGTAGCTTTATGAGTCAAAAGGACAGTTCAAGTGAGGAAAGACAGAGAGACCCAGCTGGAAGATGATTGCTATCACCTATTAATGGACTGAAAATTGAAGTGGAAGAGTCAGATGAAATATACTGAGTACTATTTATATTTATGTACTGCCATTAAATTCTGATGTTTATTGCATATTATCATATACTGCCTTCTTCCATTCCGCCATTAACACGTGGATGAAGCCAAACATGTCACACTTAGCTAAGTCAGAACATACGTGCTCAGTCTGACATTAACTGAAATAGCCAGCGGGAGTCAAAGGCACCCTGTGAGTAGAATTCCATTTCTCAAGCACCACATCTTACTTGCCTTCACTATAGAAAGGGTCAGTGGGAACGTTCAAATAGACAAGCCCCAAATTCTAAAACCCACCTTAACATCCACAAGGTCAATTAGCCATAAATAGTTTCTTGCCTGAAACTCCCAGTTGCCGTGAATTTCTCGCTAATGATATTTCTCCAAGGCTTTCTGAATTTTGGAGTTCTCTGCTTCATTAGGACTGGGAACTTGTCTGATCCCAGCGGGAGCCCGACTGATGAGGTTGAAAGGGAGAAAATCAATCCAGATTTCTTGGAAAGGAGACTAGCGGTGATCTCAGTTTTCAACATTCTTTCGCAGAAGGAAATGACAAGGATGGTGTAGATTACAGAAATCTGTGTGCTACATTTAGGCTGGAGTAGGGGACGTTAAGGCACCTGTATTCTCACTGGTGTAGTCCTGTACCACACCAAGGCTGGTCTGCAGAGGCACTGGGGATCCCCTGTGACCCCCACATAAGCAAGTGTAATCATTGCTTAGGATCCTCGTAACAAATTACCACAAATTGGTTGGCTTCGAACAACAAAAACATATTCTCTCTCAGTCATGGGGGCAGAAAGTCTGATGTCAAAGAGTCATCAGGGACTTCGTGCCCTCTGAAACCTCTAGGCAAGAATCCTTCCTCATCTCTTCCGGTGGCGGCCAGCAACCCTTGGCAACCCCTGCTCTTCATAGACACAACCCTGGCCTCCATCCTCACGTGGGCACCTTCCCTGTCTGCCTTCGCTATCTCTCTTGAGTCATCCCGTGACAACAAGAGTCTTTTTGAATTTAGAGCCTGCAAGAATTCAGTATGACCTCATCTTTACTTGATTATATCTGGAAAGACCTCGTTTCTAAATAAGGTCACATGCACCAATGGCAGGTGAACGTGAATTTGCGGAAATACTATTTAACTCAAATCAGTGGGTATCTGAAGGAATAACTAAAGTGCAAAGGAATGAATGTCATTGTCTAAGAAGCTGACATCCAGCCTCTTAAAGGGTGGGACACAAGAAGCCTGGAGATCTGAACTTGTCGGGCTATCTCATGAACCTGAAGAAGGGTAGTAAGAGCTTAAGGTGTATTCTCAGCAACTGCCCTTGAATTCATTTCTGAGCTCTATGTGTGGCGATAAATTTATGCGTGTCTTATTTCAAAGGACTTGAAGTCATAGAAGTGCAAAAAGGATTTTAATATTCCTGATGGGATATTAATTATTCCTCCAGGAAACAATCATTCACAGAATAGATACTACTTTGTATGCACAGTTCTAGATACGTTTTGCAAATTGCTTCACTGAACTTCATGACAAGCAGCAATTATTTTCCCGATGATTCGAGCATGAAAACTAAGCTTGAACAAATAGTTTCCTTTTTCCAAGGTTATTTATGCATGTATTTAACTTCTCTTTATATTCAAATAGGAACAAATGAAAAATGCACTTAATCAAATTTATTTATGCCCTTTATGCAAAAATTAGCAAAGTTGCACTTTCTATGAATGATGGAACCTGATATTTAAATTATGAATTAGTTCAAGCATTTCTTAGGGCAGAACTTTTCTTAACTCTTTCTCATGACCACCGCAAAATCTCAGATCATAAAGAGGACATCTATGTCCTGTCCACTAGTATTTGGTGGACAACAACTGAAAATTGTAAATTGTTTCTGTACATCTTCAAACCAGAATTCACAGTTCAATCCCAAATGGACAGAAAGAACTACCAGAAGTCATGAAATCCAGTCCTGGGCTAAAATCTGCCATACAGTGATTTCAGGAAACTCAGCTCTCCAGTTTTCAACTCCTTCATTTGTTAAACCAAAGCAGGGTGCTTGTGATCTCTAAAGTCCCTTTTATTTTATTGTATTATGACCATAAGAATTTCCAAACCACAATATCTTTCTCAGGCATCTATGCAAAAAGCTGTAATTGGTTACAAACATGTCATAAAGTATTTTAAATTCATATTCTTATTTGGCCACAGCCCAATTTCTGTCAGACCCATGTTAATTTGTATGAATGTGGAGCACATTCTTAACAATAGATAAAATATTATATTACCTCAGTGCCCTCTAATGATAGCTTATCTTTACTATCAATGGCTCTTTCTTTCTGAATATGATCTTCTGAGATGGTTTAA
>PVJO010023210.1:0-26514 GCA_004026905.1 Hystrix cristata | reverse complement strand
TCTGAGCTCAGATGACTCAGGTAACTCACCAGCCGCTGCAGTCTTCAGTGTCCACCGCTCCACTCCGTGTGTGTCTTTCCGTGGAGGTCTCTGGGGTCTCCAGTAGTCACCGTGCGTCTGCAGGCTCAAACTGCGTCACTTGCGCTGAGAGCTGCGGCCGTGAGTTGGGGCCGTCCGGGGTGTGCCGGGAGCATGCAGGGCCGTGTGCTGCTGCCGTGACCCCAGCCGCAAGCTGCTGCCATGGGCTGAGCCGTGCTGTGACTCGAGGCCGTGAGGCCCAGGCCGTGCCCTGGGGGGGGGGCTGCAAGCTGAGGCTGCCAGATGGCAGCCGCGAGCGGGAGCCGCGAGCAGGAGCTTTGGGAGAAAGCACCGTCTGTCCGTCCGTCACCTTGTTCTTCTCGGCTGGTCTCTCCTTTTGCTTTCCCTGTGGGCTTCAACTCTTGCTTCAGTTCCCTGCTGGGTCCTAAGGACACGCTTCCCTCCTTCTCTTCCCTAAATTGTTATATTCCAGTGTCTGGACAGAAAATCTCACAGAGGCTCTTACTCTCCTTCTTTCTGCTCCGCCATCTTCCCGGAAGTCACGCTCCTCGTTCTTCAAAGGAAGTAAAGTGAAATAGGACAAGTACCCTCAAGAGACGTAAGACAGGGGTATTTTCAGGCCCTAGTCCATGCATGATCTGCTACAAACTGAAGGTGAGAATATGTCTTTTCCCTTATCCTAGCTTGCTAAAAATGTATGGAATGCACCTTCTCTTCATCATTGCAAGGACCAGGTGCAGGAGGGGGATGTCCCCAAGTATGAAAATAGCCAGTGATCTATATTTTATGCTAGAAGATCCCCTAAAATATGAGGAAAAAGTTTCCAAAAACTGCCAGTAAAAAGTTACCCCAATGGTGATATGTTAATCTGATTCTTTTATAAACGGACCAGTCTGATCTCTTTCAGATTTGTGCCTCCTTTAGCCTTTCTTCCCCTCAAGCTGAAGTCCCTTCCTCATTTTCTTATTTGTCAATTAAAGCTTTTGCCTGCTGATTCTTGATAATGCTTCAGTTCTGGTATCTATTATCAGTAAAGCAAGTTCCAAGGGATTTCCTATGTCATGACTATCTTTTCTAGTTAAGGCCTCATATATTTTACTGTATTTTTAACCTATTCTTAAAAGGAAGCACAAATGTCTTTCTTTTTTTTTTTTTTTTTTTTTACCAATTAAGACCTCACATTTTTCTGTATTTTCTTCTTTGAAGGTCCTATTGCAGCTCACATTCTTTCAAATGTTGTTCCATAATTCTTGTCTGAGAGTTTTTTCATTTTGTTCTCATATAGACTTTGTAATATTAGCCCAATAATATTTTCATGTATTGATCACTAACAAATTATAAGGAGATACATTTTGTGCTATCATCTTTAGAAACAAATGTATTGTTCATCATGTCTCGACATTTATTCTAAATATATATGTCAATAATTTGATCATTTTAGTCACTCTGTTGTCCCAAATCCTTTCAATTTAGAAATTAAATTGTATACTGTTTATAAAGATTAGCGGAATCTCCATTACTCATAGGTGAATATTCTCTGCTAAGTGTTCATGACTCACTGATAGCATTTCATTGTATTAATCTTTTCCTTTTTTTCACGTTTTCCCTTTTTTCTTTCATAAGTAAAGATAGTTACACGTGCTACCTGCCTGAATCAAAGTGGTAATACTAATGGATTCTGCCTTTATTAACCACTGCTAGAATTTATCAAATGGACTGGCAATTTAACTGGATCATCTTTGGCTTAGTCAGGTGTACCTCCTTGTGCTAACAATTTGCATTTCTTTCTTTATTTATCAAGACAAAAGGGTGTATTTAACAGTTGAGCAGTGTTGCCAATCAGGCCCTTGACTGAACTGCCTATTATTTTTCCTTCTCCTGGCCTCAGTAGGGTGGACAGAGGACAGCATGGCAGACTTCCCATTCACCCAGGGCTAAGGTTCTTTAGGAAACTCATTAGAATTCATTATAGAACTTACAAAAATTTAGAAGGTATTTTACAAAGGGAACAGTACAACTTTACTCTGGGAAGCAGTAAAAAGAAAATACTAGTAGATTTGGAAATGCAGAGGTGGAGAGAGTGGAACAAAATAAAACATGTTAGTTCTAACTTCCTAAAACCCAGGGGATGCCTCACTCTACAATGCCACTTTTTTTTCCCCCTCTAGTTTATAAGGCATATCTGTTCCGTTATTTCACAAATTGGTAAAATTTGACAGGTCTAAACCTGAGAGCTCATCACTGTTCCTTCCTAACCAGCTTTTTGTTTCACCCTCTATGCACACCAAATGATGTATTTTTCATTCAATAGTTTAAAAAGAAATCTGCACCAAAGTTTGCAGTCTAATTTTAATGGAAATTATGGTAACATGGTCTTTCATAGAGCTAAATTCATTACATTTCTTTATTCCAAAATTACATCTTTCCTATTTTATGAAATGATTTTTAGCAGTTGAAGTAGATTTTGTTTGTAGTATTTCATGATTTTACCAAAATAAAAGTACACAAAATTGAGTAAGTTTTCTGGTTTGTACTGTGCAACGAAATCTCTAATCTGTGAACTCCGGCTCTCATATGCTTTTCTTGCACATTTACTTGCTTCAGTGGCTTAGAGATTTTATTAAATCTAAGAATTACCTACGATCTTGTTAAAAACATAGTATCTTTATATCACCTCTCTCCCCCAAGAGATTCTGGTACCTAACCCACAGTTTATTTTGCAATAATCCAGGTACTCTGTATTCCATGAGTTATATCCCCTTGTCCCCAGAAATTCTGGAACTCACTGAATGTTCAGTTTCTTGAACGAATGGGACACATCTTGTGTTTCTTAGGTTTGGGGCCATGGACTGAGCCAATTAATTACAATCTCATTTCCATAGAGTTCAAAACAATTTACAAAGTAGATTCCTGTCTGTTCACAAATCAGGAATTGCCTACGTTATTGCCAGTGCCACCTGTTCTCCCTTGAGCGCCTCATGACAGGAGCTCAGTCTACTTCTGTTTAACGTTCTATTAAGCACAGGGGTGGGTTTAACTGTTGGATTTTAAATAAAGTTAACTACAGTTTTGAAATTCGCTCTGTAACGTTGTTCCAGAAGTTATCATTTCACTATCAGTGAGACCAGGAGGTAGACAATGGGCAGTCATGAGCAAGCCCGAGTAAACCAGGACAAGTTTCAGGAAGCTGGAGTGGAAGCCTGCTCTCTAGACCTCAGAGGCTTATCGAAAAACTGGCAACAATATGGGTTTGAAGGCCAAGGGCCTGGGCAAACTGAGATAAGCCCTGGGAAGCCAGGGTGCAAAGAGAGTCTGCCCTCCTGACATGAGAGGCTTGGCTCAAAGTGGCTCCCGCATAGTTTCATTTTTGGCCCAAGTCTACTGCATATAAAGTCCTGAATCTAGGGTCTCCTGGAGTCTCGCTGGCGAGGGCTGTTGTTTGTTATAATAAAGTACACTCCCCAGTGCTGTATCCCTGGACATTCCTTCTTCCTCGTCTTCAGGACAGGCGCCCGGAAGGAGGAGATCCTGATGGGTAACATCAGTAGCAGCAGTAGCAGTAGTTCCAGGTTGTCATGTGAACTGGAATCCCGCGAGGCCAGCAAGAGCCCGCGGTGCCCAGGCAGGCGGCGAGGCGCCGGCGGTCCCCGGCTGGGGACTCTGCTTTCCCGGCATAGCCACAAGACGCCGCGACGCGCTCCCCGGCACCTTGAGCGTGAGCCAGGCCCAAAGCCAGCAGGCCCAGGGGGCAGCTCCACCGCGGGAGACAGGACACGCCTCAGCCCGGGCGGGCTCCCAGCCTCTCCTGGCCTCAAGCCAGTAACCGCCGCCCGCCACCTCTCGCTCGGTCGCCGGCCGGCCGCTCACCGGGCCCCCGCTCGCCGGCTCCGCGGCTGGCGCGGCCCCTCCGCCCTCGACGGGGGGCGCGGCGGGGCCGGGACCGATGTGGCGCATGCGTGCCGGCGGCAGCGGGCGCGGGAGCTGCGGCGGCGGGGACGGAGGCGGGGACGGTCGCAGCCTGGGCCGCCCGGGCCGCGCGAGCGGGGACGGCAGCGTGGGCTGGCAGGGCCGCGCGGGCGGCGCCCGGCAGCAGCTGGAGGAGCGGTTCGCCGACCTGGCCGCGAGCCACCTGGAGGCCCTGCGCGCGCGGGACGAGCGGGACCGGCAGAACGCACGACTGCGGCAGGAGAACGCGCGGCTGAGGCTCGAGAACCGGCGGCTGAAGCGCGAGAACCGCAGTCTCTTCCGCCAGGCTCTGCGGCTCCCGGGGGACGGCGGCGACCGGCCGACCGCCGCGGCCACGCCGAGCCCAGAGGAGGCCGCCCCGAACCGGCGGGCGAGAGGCGCAGGCCGCGAGGACGACCCCGGCAGCCCCCGGGCCCTGAGGGCCCGGCTGGAGAAGCTGCAGGCCATGTACCGCCGGGCCCTGCTGCAGCTGCGCGTCGAGCAGCGGGGCGCGCGCCCTCCGGCCGACGGGGAGGAGCCGCCTCGGAGAGACTCCGAGCCCCCGGGGCCCTGGCTGTAGCCCGAGGCCGCTCCGGGGGCGGGGCTCCCTGCGCCACGCCCCCTCGCCGGGACCGGGCCGCCCAGAGCCCCGACCTGCGCCGGGCGGCGGCCGGCGGAGGGAGCAGGCCCGGGCCGCGGCTGCGCTGGAAGCGGGCGGCAGGCGGCCGGCGGAGGGCGGGGCTTAAGACTGAAGAACTGGGCGCCCCTCAGCGCTTCCCATACTTGAACTTTGCCTGTTGTTGCGCGGATCTGTGGAATTTTTTCGCTCACTTTTGATTCTTTGAGGGCTGAATAATGCGTTTTGAGTTTGTTGTTCGTTCTTCAATTCTCCAAAGCTCCCAGCTGTTATCTCTTATGTCAACATTAAAAGTAATCACTTTTATAAGTCCGTATTACTTGGATGTTCAATGAAGTACTAACCTTTTTAATAAATAAGATATTTATAACTTAGCAACTCGTTTGCCCCTGACTCTAGGCCACATAATAGATACTGATTTGTTTGCCCCCAGACAGTTTTTAAAGTGTCTGCCTACAGGTGATCCTTTGAATTGGCAAATAAATCTGGTGCGTTGAAAGAACCTTAAAGCTTCCCATGACTATTATTTGAAGTGTGTTAAATTTTTATGTTTCCGTAAGATACACAGATACATATGTCCGGCTTCGGTTATTCTTTGTAAAATGGAATTTTCTTTCTGTGTTGTGTAACGGCGATCTTTTGAAATAACCTAAAAATTATATAGTCTAAACCTTATTTTATTATCACATTTTACATTTACATAATCAGTGCACAGCTAATTTGCCCTATATTAAGAGCTTTTAAGGCATTACAAATTATTTGTTTATTCAAATTCTCGAGTTTATTAAAGTTTGAACTATGATTTTAGTGGCAGAAAAAAATGACTAATTTTAACAAATGTTCTAAAATAACTTACTGCATTTCATTAGTAACATTTTTGCCTACTAAATAATGAGGATGATATGATACTTTTGTGTCTGAAAAAAATTGTGGCGGAAAAATACGATATTTTCCCTCACCCATCATAAGGATCGTAACCAACACTCCTAAACCAGAAGACAAGTTCACAAGGAAAAAGATTATGGATTGAATAATAGATTTATTTACTGGAAGTTTTACACAACGGCCTTCAGAAATTGACTGACATACCCAGGGAAAACTGTTTGTGTGTGGGTTGGATGAATGGACAGCCATGTAGAAATAAGACTGGACAAAAATCGTATTGCTTAATGGTAACAGACTGAAAAAAGATACCCAGTAAGGTCTGTTGGTGTGATGTCTTCTAGTCTTTGCGGAATTCCTTTTTCTTGGTTTAGGGCCAAATCCCTTCTAGGATGAGAAACTTACAACAGACTATTTGGCAAAATAGACCAAATGGCTTTATGACCAGTAGTTAAGAAGACATGGGAGGGTTAGAACAATAGTTCTACATCTCATGGCTTCTTTAAGGAAAAAGAGTTCTAGTCTTTGTGAATAACATGGGGGAAAAGAGAATTGTAGTTTCTGAACCTTGTGTCATGGAGAGAGGCAAGCAGGTAGATAGAAAAGGTGGTAGGCAAACTACTTTTGTGATTGTTCTATTTGCAATTTTGAAAACGCTTTGTGTTTGGCTTATAGGTGATTGATAATCAGTTGTGAATATTAAAATCTTTCCCTATGGCTAAATGATATGAGAAGAAACTTGGTGAAGTTAGTATTAGAAAAGTTTATCTGGGATCTAGTTTGATCTGAAATAAACTAAATCCACTGTGGGCCATACCTTATTGCAAGAGATTTTATTTTCATAATTTCAGGTTAGTTGTACAATAAAAAGAGGATTTGCCATTTATAGAAATAGGCAACAAAAATGTGTCTTCTTAGCAGATAAATTCAAGGAGACGAATCGGCATTTTTAATAGCATTTTTATGGCAGCTACTCAAAAATTCACTTTATTTTTTCTCTATAAAACATTAAGGTGTGAACCAAAGCAATATAGAATAAGTACTTATGTGAATCATAGAACAATTTGTCCTTGCTGAACTTCTGGAATGTTATAAATGTTTGAAGAATACTTGAAAACATTTTGTCGCATTTAAATATTCTTAGACATGGTTTTCCTAATTCATAGGTATTACCATAATGAAACTAATACCAAATTAATAAGTTGAATAATATTTGAATTAATAATGTGCACAAAAATGTGTATCAATTTATTTATTCCAAAGTCAGAAGACCATTTTTTACTATAAGGAACAGATACTACAACAGATTTTACTGAAAATTTGTCACAAAATCTTTAAGAATGGAAAAATGTATTTGTATTTCTATTTAGTGATAAGTTATAAATTCCATATTTTGTTATAATTAACTTTTCATATATCTGTCTTATCTTTCAAGTATAGACAGTATACAAATATATTTATGCAATGGAAATATTAAAGACCAAGAAAAACATTGATTATACCCTTATCTGACTGTTTATCATTCTTAAATTTTAAATTTTAAAGTTTAGGCTATGATTAGCAAATCTCAGCAATCATTATTAAATTACATTTTTCTTAATCTGTAGCATATATTGCTTATTGTAAAACTCATATAAGAATCTACTTCACTTGCCAGTTTAGTTTCTGTAGTTTAGATGTGGTTTGTCCCTCATAGGTCATGTATAAAGAGGCTGGTCCTCAAAGCTATCCTTTTAATTTAGGAAGAGGTAGAAGCTTTAAAAGGTGAGTTAGAATGGAATGTGGCTGGGCCAGGTGTGGGGTCCCCTGTGAAGGGCATATTAACCAGGGACTTTATGATGTTTTCTATTTTCCCCCAGATTTTCTGTTTTTTCCCTGATATGTCAAGTATAAAGATATTCAAAAGTAAAAACAAACGATACATACACATGTACACATGCATATGTACATATACATGTGCATACAAAAGCCTATGAATATCAATGCATAGTATCCATTTTTACTGATGAAAAACTGAAACTACATGTATTGAAAAGCTGAAAAGGCATTTAATTATGAGAACAAACACTTCTGAAACTATGCAACTTTAAAATATAGAAATATAATTTAATTACTCTATAGATTGAAAAATTTGAATCTTTTCACTTACATATGCAATATTCTTGCGGGTATAAAATATAAGATACTGCCTAAAATAAGCAAGAAAATATAGTTGTATTTTGTATAGGACATTCCTCCATGCATGAAATGTCTCTGAGAATTCTATATGCCATTAAGAATATGTCTTTTAAGAACATATACTTAGTAAGCCTTATTCTAATTCATATGGAAATTTTAATGTTTAACTGAAAGGAGAATACTTGTTCATTTTGTTTCTTATGTGCTAGAATTCTGTGATTTTTAGAGCTGAAAGGGACTGTACACTGTTTTAGTCCACATCATTTAAGAATATTTGACAACAACTTACTGTCCAGGGGTCCTATTACATTACACTCCAGGTATAAACATATATATGAATGATACCATATGATATAGTTAGGTAATGGTAAATCCAGATTTAGCATACACATCTCATTTTTTAAAATTCAAACCTTTTCCAGAATACAATTCTGTGAAGTATGTAACAGTTTTTGAAAAATTTTTAAAAATTGAATGTGAATACTAAAGAACCAAAATATTAATAAAGTCTAAAATACCTGTTAGCTCCCAAATTTAAACATTTCCTTATGAGTTGGTTAAAGAATAATTTATTGATCTACCTTAAACATAATTTAAATTTTATTAATATACTATGAAGAAGGCTTTGATGTATACACTTGTCCCTTTAAATATGTAAATGCCTAGGTATTCTTGAGTTCCTCAGAATGTATAACATAAAAGACTTAAATATACTGAATAATGAAACAGTGTAGTTTTTATTTGTTTACTTATGATAACCTCAGTATTATTCTGTTAATTCAGTTTCTCTAAATATAGCTGATTTCTTAGTGTTAACTTTCACTGTGTTCCAAGATTAAATTTGAGGTTCAAAAGTTCTAAAACTTTCAGTCACCTATAGCAGAATGCTACTGTAGTCCTATTATAGTTATAATTTAAAAAATATTTTTAAAATAAATTATCAATTTAATACTAGTTTCTATTCACATAATCTGCTGATTCTTACATTTGTATGTAATGTTCTTCAAAATAAGATGGTTGGAAAAAAGACAAGTGCTTAGAAAAAGAATAAAAGAATGTAATACAGGATGATATAATACCTGGTTTTCCTTTTATTCTATCTCCAAAAGAAAGAGGTCTGGTCATTTTATCCCCTACTATAGCCCATCATCTCATTCATAACGTTTCTACTCTCATGAACTGATTACCTTTCAAAAGCTTCACCTCCTCATACCATCATTTGAAATTAGGATTTGAATAAATGAGTTTTGGGAGCACCACAAGCGCTCAGGCCATCACATAAGAAGATGTTGAGCAATTGGGTATTCTAATTTCTCCAAAATGTATTCGGTGGAATACTGCTTGACTGGTAAAAGACCAATATATATGCAATGTATTCTTTATGTCATTAAACTAAGAAAATAGTAGAATCTTTCCCATCAACTGTGAATGAAAATCTGTATCTCTTTGTCTTTAAACTTGCATCATACAATGATTTATTTGTGTCCAGAACAACTATTTGTGCAGTTGTGCAAGCCAGACTTGTTGTGCACACACAAGCTGTTACAGTTTGGATTATGAATGTCCCTCAGAGTCCTCATGCATTCATAGGCAGGGCCTTTGGAAGGTGATTGCATTACAGGGGTGAAATAGCAGCCTTGTTGTTAGGAGGTGGACTCTGGCAGGAAGAGTCAGGCCAGTGGGAGTGTGATCTGGAAGGGTCTGTTTTCCTCCTGGTCTCTTCCTTTTCTCTGCTTCTTGTACTCCATGAGGTGGGCAGCTTTCCTCCATCCAGGCCCTTCACCATGCTGTTTTTGTGTTTAAGCCTGCTGAACATGGGCTGAAACTTCTGAACTGTGAGCCAAAATAAACCTCATGTCCTTTAAATTTCAAGTGCTGCTTATTTTGTCCCAGAGAGGAGAAAATGACTGAGACACAGTCATTTATACACACTGAATAATTCCCCTCTACGGGCTGAACATACAGCATGGATATTGTTCCAAATCAGAACCATCCTAAGTGCCTAATTGCTTTCATTGATTTGCATTAGTTTTTGTTTTTAGTAGCAATGTCCCCAAAATCTTTGTATGTGTCTTATTTTGTATTTCTATAAATATTTCCCTTTGTAACAAAGTCATGTAATTATGGTTTTAGGTAAAGAAGCACAGGTAGTTTTAATTGAAATAGACACTAACAAATTGCTCTCTTTAGTTTGTACCAAGTATGTGTCATGAAAAATCACTGAGCCTGTCTACTTTCTAAAATTTTGACATGTGATGATCAAATATTCATTTTTGCCTATGTCATAGGTGGAAGATTTACTCATATTTGTAAGTTTTAAGTTCCATGTCTCTTAATTACAACTAACATTTAGCCAATATTACCATGTTGTGCTACCTTAGGAACTGATGTTCTCACTTAAGAGCCCTTCATATTTCCTTTAACATGAACTTTTTCAGTAGGGGGAGGGTGATATACAAAAATTTCTTATTTTTTCTAAAATTTCCTGATTTTATGCTGTTTTCAATCTGTTAATTTTCACATGGTCAGATTTTCAGTCTCCTACGACTTATAGATTATATGTAGCTATGTCGAATTTTAAATATCTGATTTATCTAAAATGACTCTGGTGTCGGTTTTTGTATAGGCATCCACATTTATTTTTAACTGAAAAAGTTAGTTTTCTTACCTTTTGTTGATTGATTCACCACAAAAATATACTTTTCCTTACTCTTATACTAATTTCTTCAGTGTAATTGTTTTTTATTTCTGGCCTTTTTATTCTGTTCCATGAATCGTTCTAGTCATGTATCAATATATTTAAATTAGTAGTAATAGTAACTCCCCTCAGTGCAATTAATATATTTTTTCCTAATTTTGCATCTTCTTAGATAAATTTTTCATAGATAGTTTGTGAATTCTAAGCTAAAATACTCTATTATCTTTTTAATCTGGCTCCAATTAAACTTTAGAGAGAAAAGCATATTTATTATTGGTAATAGTGACTATATTAGTCCACATTCTCATTGCTAGGACAAATCACCCAACACTCACAACTTAAAGGAGGAGAAATGCATTTGGTTCATGGTATTAGAAGATTAAGTCCAATTGGCTCCAAGGCAGAAACATTATGAATCTGCATAGTTCTTGGCATCCAGGAAGCAATGCAGGGTAACAGTGCCAGAGAAGAAGGGGCACTAGTTGAACCCAAATTCATGCCTAGGAAGCACTGGTTTAACCCAAATTCATACCTACTTGAACCCAGGTCCAAGTTCTGTAAACCCAGACCCTACAGAGGTATGATTTACCAAGGGCCTTGGTGGCTCTCAGATCCCTCAGGTTTGACCATATTCCTTAACAGTCACATCTGTCTATTGAAAAAAAAAATTTTTCCTTTTTCTTTCTATTTTTCTTTCTGTTTCTCAGAGGCTTGTGAAATTTTCTTAATATGGGCTTGAACATTTGAATTAATTTAATAATTAAATATTATGTATTTTTTGTTGCTAATTCAAATAATATGTTTTCTTCTGGAGCTTTAGCCTGATTGAGTATAGGAATACAGGAAGATATTCTGATGTCAAGTTTTATATATGCCAGATTTCTGTATTATTTAAGGTATTTTGTAGTTTATTCTTCTGTACTTTTCAGGTGTACAGTCCTATCTTTTGCCCATAATAAAACTTTTACTTTCTTTTTTCAGTTGTTAAATTTTTTCCCTGTTGTTTGTATTTTTTTTTTTACTTTGATAGGCTATTGCTTCCAAGCAAAATTTTATGTAATAATGACAACAATTTGTTTCTGATTTTGGTATCTAGTTTTCTGTATTAAACATGTTGTGATTGATGGCTTCTGTTTCCCAATTTTGCCATCTTTATCTTGCCGATGGTTTGTTTATTCTGGAAGAAGATTGTGTTTTTTCACTCTTTGTGTGGCAGGACAGTTTAAATAGTAATGGAATTAGTATTGCTTTAAATTTTGGTAAATTTTACATTTGATATTTTGGAAATGGCTAAAATGTATTTAGAGGGATAAAGTAGATTATTAAAAATTGTTCTTATTTATTTGATAGGAATGTATCTCTTCTATGGAGAAAGGTTTATATTCCTAAGGTGGGGAGAGTTCACCTTGTATTTTGCTGAAAACAGGGAGAAGAATGTATTGCTATTGCTTTAGGCAGTTTTATGTGATCATAAGAAAGCCGGGACAGAGGAAGAAGAAAAGGTACTTCTTCAAAACATCATTATTGATCCTATTGTCATACCTGGAGTTTTTCTTACTCTTAGGATTTGATTTTTTTTGAGAAATTATGTTCCTTATAGTTTAGTTAGAGAATTTTCAGTTAGAGAATTTTCTTAATAAGAGTCAAAATAGAGTATTATACAATGATAACAGTGAACACTACACTGACATATCAAAATATGGGTGTTTCACAATTATTGAACAAAACAAGCCGAGCACAAAAAATACTGTACAATTCAATTTATATAAAGTACACAAAGAGTTAAAAGTTAAACTTATGTATCATATAAAGAGTCAGGATAATAGATGTTCTTTGATAGGCAGAGGCATTGTTGGGAAAGAAGCACAGTGATATTTTCAATAAAAAATTAGAACCAATAGAAGAACAATTAAGACATGTCCTATTATAACATTTTAGCAAACATATACTGTTCTTTAGTGCAGGGCTACAGGAGAAGACCAAAGGAATAGAATGGCGAGTACGGACCCAGACCTGATATTTGTGATGATTTTTTTTTGAACTTTTAAATAGCTTCTGCTTTATTTTTTAATTTTTTAATAAAGATTTTTAGAATACTGTTGTTTTTCCCCTGAGGTTTAGTGCAAAAAAAATATGAACTTTTTCATAGAAACTCAGGACAGAGTATACATATGGGAAAGTTATAAAATTGTTTTCATTCTTCACTTCATATTACATATATAATTATATACTTGTAAATTAAAGAAAAACTTGAAAGACAGGTTTTTTTTTTCATAAAATCCCAGAAAAGAGTATTACAGAATACATTTAGGACTCATGATACTAAAACATTCCTCAAGCAGCGCATATCCAAAACTAAGAGGTTATTTACTTAACTAATTAAAAATTTAAAAAGATAACATTTTCTCAAAAAACTGCACAAATTGGTACCTACTAAGTAGAAGAAGATAATCAGAAAAAAGCTAATGTTAACATATATTGAAACTTCTTATATTGATAAGAAAAAAAAACAGTGTAGAAAAATTCAAAGCACTTAAAAAATCTTTTACACAAGAAAAAACCTGAATAGCCAATAAATAAATGGAAAGATTTTCTGTTATGATTCCCTATCTCTTGTATTCTGTTCCTTAATCAGCATTTCCCTACTGGCTGAAGCAAAAGCAATAAAAAAAAAATCCAGAAATCATTCTGAACATCTTTTCTAACAGTCTTTGTATCTCAGTGCTTGTCAAATTCTACTATCTTTTGCCTCAAAAATCTTTTGTAGAAATTTTTTTTCTCTTTTTTCCTTCATCATTTTGAATCTAGATATTTTTGAGGAACTTTGAGTTTCATTTCCTATTGTGCAAATAGAGAAATCAAATGTATGTTAGTTCAAAAGATAAACTGAAGAACATCCTGTGGACCAATAATCTTCAAAGTGGAGTATGCAGGTACGTTGGGGAGCAGATAGAAAATGTCAGATCTTTTATTTACTTTTATGTTTATCTCACCCCTTTAAAAACTTGTATTTGGAGGTGTATGTTCTAAAGTTTCTGTAGTATAGGTGTTATAGTTTACACCTAAATTGTCCCCTGAAAGTCTCATGTGTTCAGAAGTGGGGCTTTTGGAAGCTGATTGGAGTCTGAGGACTTGGACTTCATCAGTGGATCAAACTATTGATTAGCTTGTAATTGGATTGTTCCATAGGAATTTGGGCCCATTTGAAGTACGAAGGTCACCAAGGGGTGATGCTGGGGAACATACCTTGCCTCTTGCCGCTTCCTCTCTGGCTCTCTTTCTGCTTTCTCTGCTTTCTGGATCCAGTGAGGTGAGGAGCTTCCCTTCATCACACTCTTTCTCCGTGATGTTTCTGCCTTGGAGCCAACAACTGTGAACTGAAACCTCTGAATCCAGGAGCCAAAACAACTTTTTTTTCTCCTTTAAATTGTGTATGTCAGGTACTTTTTCCCCAGTGACAGAAGGTGACTAATAGTAAATTATATACAAAGTTTTCATATGTACTTTAAAATATTTTATAAATCCTGGTAGAAACTAAACCCTGGGTGTCAGAAAATTCAGTTTTAGGGTTTGTCATTTACGAGCTTTGATCCTAAAGAATTCCACTTAAACTTCTTAACACATATTCTTGCAAATAAAAAATTTGGATAGCAATATATCCCAAATTTGCCACACTTTGTTATGAAAAAAATTACATATTACATTTGAACTGGGATTTTATGCTTTAAAATACAATTATAAGGTAAGAAATGATTACCAATGAAGATTTGTGTTCATTTTTTTAGTACAAAAGCATTAGTCATTAAAATTACTTTAGATTTTTTATATGTTTTAATTTATGGAGTCCTTGAATTTGAGAATTAACTTCTCTGAATTTTTGCTGTATTTTTTTTTGTTCTTTTATATATTTCAACTGAGAAAACAAGACATGCTTGTATCTATCAGGCATAAGAGAACTACCAAGTTAACTTGAAATTTTCATTATATTACTCAATATACATGGTTCAGAACATTCTTCTGAAACACCAAAAATGCTGTTGTGCCTTTAATAAGCTTCATCAGTAATACTAATAATTCTAAGACTTGAAAAGATCTGACTGTGAAGTTGATTATGTACTCAAGAAGAAAGCTATAATCAAATGTTTTCTGAGTCCATTCTCTTTCACATTTTTAATATTTTCAATGCAGATGTTTAATTCTTCAAAATGCAAAATAATTATGCCTACTAACTCACTTTACCTAAAAATAATTTTTCATATTTTTGCTAAACAATAATCTGTCTTGATGAAATAAATTACTATGAATTATTCTTCTAAACTGAGGTTCGTGGGATACAGAGAGTCAAATGAAAGATAATGTCCAAGATGGAACAACTATATATCAAACTTTTGCCTCCTATATTATGGTTTAGATCTAAAATGTCCCCCTAAGGTCTGATGTATTCAGAAGTGTGGCTTTTGAACAGCGATTGCATCATGGGGATACTGATGAGTTCATAGAAAAATGTATTGTAAGGACGAATGGCCTGGGGGGCTCAGGTCACTGGGGATGTGACCTGGAAGGTTGCATGCTTGTCCTCAACTCCTCCTTTATCTCTCTGCTTCCTGGCTGCAGTGTGAGCACTTTTCCTCCACTATGCACTCTGCCATGCCATTTCTGCCTTGGAGCCAACCAATCATGGATTGAATCCTCTAAAAATTGTGAACCAATCATTATGTATATCAAAAGTGTATCAATAAAATTAATTTTAAAAAAGCATGAGCCAAAATAATCCTCTCCTCCTGTAAGCTGTAGATTGGGTATTTTGTCCCAGCAATTGGAAAGCTGACTAATACACATATCCTTTTTCTATCCTTCTCATTCTCTCTGCCTTCCTATATCTTTGGTTCTAGTGTATGGTTTTGTTATGTCTTGTATCTAGATGTCCCCCCAAAACCTCCTGTGCTCATAGGTGGAGCTTTTGGCAGGTACTTGGATCGTGGGTGTGTGATGGTGGATTAGGGTGTGTGATACCAAGAATAAGGGTGTGTGATAACTAAATTGGTTTAGCATAGTTCTGGGTGTGGATAATGGGAAGCCCCACAATGAATGTGGGTGGTACTATTAGGTTTGTAGTCTGAGAGAAATAAAAGAGAAGGATAGAAAGCAGGCTGCAGGCTGCTTGTTGCTTGCTGCTTTCTGGCTGCCCTGCCATGGACTGTTTCTTTTCTGCCATACCACCCTGCCTTGGAGCCAGCTGACTACAAACTGAAACCTCTATAAACTGTGAGCTGATAAAAACCTTTGCTCCTTTAACTTTGGGTGTCAAGTATTTTGTCCCGGCAATGAGAAAGTAAGACAGTTGTGTAAGGTCTTGGTTTGCCCTGGGCTTGCTGTATCTTTCTACAAAAATGTCCACAGCTCCTATAAGTCTGCCATAACCTTAGAGTCTTCTGTCTCCAAATTCTGTAAATGTTCTAGTCCCATACCACTTCTGCCCAAGAAGTTGAAAAATTCTCCACTATAGATTATTAGTTTCAGGGTACTACCCTATCTTGTCTCGTGTTCCTAACACTACTCATTTTTTTTTATAGAAATAGCCCTTTATTAAACTAATTTAAAATTAATCACGTTAGAAGGGAAAACTATTTCCAGTGAGAATCTTGACTGATTCAACATATAGGCAATGGCTATTGATATTAATATTTATTCATATGCTTTAATTTTTATTGTACTTTATTTAAATCATTTTGACAATTCCATTGAACCAAAAGATATAGCTTAAAATTTGTTCTTCTTCAATTCATAGTTAGATGTTTCCTTCATTTAGCTAATTGCAAATATAGTAATACCTTGGTTCAAGAATGTGTTTGCTTGCAAACAATTTGGTTGGTAGACAACAGCATTTGGCAAAATTTTGTTTCCATTCTCAAACTCCATATTGGGTAACAAACACAACCATGACCATCTTCTCCACACAAACACAAATGCAGCCATCTTTCCAAAAATCATAAAACATTTTGTAAACCGAGATACCACTGTATACATACGCAACCTTAGGTGTTGACAAGTGGAAAGACTCTAAGATATTACTTCTTATGCTTTTAAAATTTAGATTTAAAGTGCTTCAATACCACTCAATAGGTATTTGTTTTAGTAACTCATGTTTGAAATGCCTGAACACTGGTAATACAATTTATTAGACCATTTATTTACTTAGAATATTTAGCCGTCAATGTAGAGGGGCAGACAAATAATACTGTATGATATAGGAGGTCAGTAAGAAAATATTCACTCTCCTGGGCTGGGATTTAGCTCAGTGGTTCAAGTGCTTGCCTTGCAAGCGCAAGGCCCTGAGTTCGATCCCCAGCACCAAAAAAAAAAAAAAAAAAAAAAAAAAAAAAAAAAAAAAAAAAAAAAAAAAAAAAAAAAAAAAGAAAATATTGACTCTCCAAACTAGGACGAACAGGATTCATCGGATGTGGTATTCAAGATGAATATCAAAAGATGGGAAGACTATCACATTGCTGGAACCCATGGGATGGTTACTCAAGCCTAAGACAACATGAGCAATGAATATGACTAATGATACATTGTGTACACTACAGGAATAAAGAGATTGTGATATGATTAAGTCAAAGCTATATAGGATTTTATATAAATTGAACAAGGTGGACTGGAGTATCAAAGAGTAGAAGGGCTTAAATTCCGAACTGAGAATTTAATTTTTTTAAATTTTTATTTAAACCAAGAACATGTATTGGTACATTTTACATATAATGGTCACATTCATCACATTTATTTTGTACATGTACATGATGAATATTGGTTCTCCCCCCTCTTCCCCACACCTCCCTTCTGTTCCCACCCTCCCTATTTACAGCAGGTTTATTCATAATTTTCCATATTTTCCCTTTTCTCTCCTTTGTTGACTTTCTGCTTTTCCCCCTTCTTTCTTTCTAGTACTCCTTTCCTTTGTATATTATCTTCTTTTTATATAATATTTATTACATCTCTTTGTCCTTATTTACAGTTATGGTTTCTCATATCAGAGAAACAATTCGATGTGTACTCACGAGTGTCTGATTTATTTCACTTAAAAGTATATTCTCAAGGAACATCCATTTACATAAGCTGTGGGGAAAAAGGAACTCTCCCCTACTGTTGGTGGGAATGTAGACTGGTCCAGACACTGTGGAAATCAATATGGCGATTCCTCAAAAAACTACAACTACAGGTTCCATTTGACCCAGCTATTCCCCTACTGGGGATCTTCCCAGAAGAATTAAAATCGTCATACCACAGGGATGTATGCACAACCATGTTCATATTAACACAATTTGTAATAGCTAAGTCTTGGAAACAACCTAAATGCACAACGACCAATGAATGGCTAAAGAAGATGTGGTTCTTCTACACAATGGAGTACTACACTGCCATAAAAAAGGATAAACTAGAGTCATTCATATGTAAATGGATGTTACTTGAGAATTTAATTTTTTAGTTAAGAAAAATCAAAGTTCTTTGAGCAGATGATTGACTTAGAATTATACAACAGATATAGGGTCAGATCAGATATGCTTTTAAGATTGCACAGGAAGCAGATTATTACAGGAAAAAGAGAAAAGAAGCTGAAGGTAGGAATGACAGGAAAAAAGAATTAGAGCAATGGTTCAGTTAAAAGATAATAGGGTCTGGACATTCAAAGCTGTTGGAGAAGGTTGTATTTCTTAATTCAGTTTTATTAAAAGCAGGACCTGAAGCAAAACAGTAGAAAAGAATGACATAATCATTGGAGAAACACACACTGCTACAAGAGATAAAGGCCAAAGGATGAATTAGAGAAAAAAATGTATATATGTATTTTTTTTCACAGACCAAATGCCAACTAAGGAAATTGAAAAGAGTAGGTTAAAAATGTGAGGTGTCATCTAAGAGATTGTAATTCCTGAAGACCATATGAGATAGATTTCACAAAAGAATACTATACTATAGTACAGTCAATACTATAAAGAATCTAAGCAGAAAATATAGCACAATTTAAATTTTAAAAATTCATAATTCTTCATTCATGCCTATGTATGCAGGACCTTTGTAAAAGGTCCACTTGTAACTCCACTTGTAAAGAGGTAAGGATATTTTCTACTTCTCATTGTTATTTGCAGTGGCCAATGGAATGTGTCAGAAATCTTCATATACCATTTTTTCTTTTTTTAAAATTTTTTTATTTTTATTTTTACCAAGAACATGCATTGGTACATAGTATACATAATGATCATAATCAACATGGTTATTTCGTACCTGTACATCATATATATCATTTTTTCTACAGCTCAAGAAAATGCATCTTTTTTCTTCTTTCTTTCTCTCTCTCTACTCCCCCACCTGCCTTCTTTTTTTAATTATGCTGTAATGATAGGAACAAGTTTATGTGGTTAATAGATTAAATAAGGGTAAACTGATCACTCCTGTTGCCCCAGTCAATTGTAATCAACTATTTTCAGCAAGCTACTCCCCAGAGAGCCAGACAGCTGATCATACAGATATAAGCGACCCCTGGAGAGGTCAGCTTAGCCAGGCACTCATCAGCAGGCTGACTCCTGACAATTAGACTTGTGAACAACAGGTAATGGTACTTGACATAGAAAGAAGTCGTGACAGGCATAAGTTTAGTGAAGTGATGTTAACAGGCCAGCTGTCAGATTTTTATTAATATTAAGGCATTACCACAAATTGGTTAAGAAATAATTTTAAAACAGTATATATCTTTTTGATGAGAAGACCATAGGTGGAAAGGGAGTTGAAAGTATTGTTACTTTTATTGCATATGCAAATAGATTTTTATTTTCTTTACAAATGGATTCACCTTATTTAGAGTGATGAAATCAACTTAATGGAAAGTGAGAATGAACAGGATAATGCAAGAATAGGTGATTAGAACAATCTGGCAATAGAAAAAATTAAAAATTTTAAGGAGAAGATAAAGTGGCAGGTGATATAGAGGAAAAATGAGAACAGAAAAACATAGATTGAGTAAACATATCTTTTCAATAAAGTAGGAGAAATCATATTGAATTAAATTAGCCAACTGATGTCCTAAAGGAAGAGAAAAATTTCTGACTTGATGAAAGTAATTTAAAATGTAGTCAACTGGAAGGATAAATAAAAGGAAGGTTGAATGATCCTGAGAACATAGATTAATCATGAAACAAATATCAGCCAGATAAGTATTTGACTGGTATACATATTAGCCAAACACTAGCACTCTGGGAGGCAGGAGTATTGAACCTAACCTAGGCAAATGATTAGCAAGAACCTATCTCAAATTTAAAATAAAATAAAGTTTTAAATAAGGTTGGGAGAGCCAGGTGTGGTGGTGCATGCCCATAATCCTTGTACTTGGGAGGCTGAGGCAGGAGGATTGCTGAGAGTTTGAGCCCAGCCTCAAACTACTCAGTGAGACACTGTCTCAAAAAAAAGGAAAAAGAAAAAAGGCTGGGGATGTAGCTCAGGCCCTGAGGCCCTGGATTTAATCCCAGTACCATAAAAAAATAATACCAAGAGGGTAAATCATATGGGGCAGAGACAATGATGAAAGATAAATTTGTACAAGATGATTTTTTATTTCGGGCTGGGGATTTAGCTCAAGTGGGATTTTATGAAGTAGTTTATTGGTAAGTTAGTACTGATGATTTCTTTCTACTTGTTATACATCTTAAATTGATTTTTTAATGATAAGTAGAATTTAATAGAGATGATATAGGTACAGAGTTAAAAATTTCATAATTCTGAAATTGTAGTGGTGCATTTATAAGGTGGAAAAGAGGGACAAAGTAGAAACTTTGCCACCAGAACTTGTGTGCAATAGAGAAAAATGAGATGTTAAAAAGAAACATTAAGAAGACAATTCCTTCTGATTTCACGTCAGGTTTAACATCAGTATTGTGACAATCAGAAAAATGTTCTTGGGTCCTTGGCCTAGAGATGGTTATCTCTACGTCTGCAATATGCTAATCTGAGAGATGTTGGTAAAGGCGAGGGTTGAGGTGAAGGTATATTTATACAAGAAAGAAAGATTGGAATTTTATGTCAGCCTTTTAGGATTTCCACTCTTTAACCTCAAGTCAGAAAAATCAATTGGACTTGATGTCTTTACTTATAGCATGGTAATGTCAATTCACAAGATTGTTCAGAACATCAAATGAGATGAATATACCTGAAAATCTAAAACTCCATACAAAATGAATGGGATTGCGAAAGCTAAAGGCAACAATATTTAAAATAACTGTTATTCAAATTGATTTTTACATTATACAAGGAATAAACCTTATCACATTGCTCAAAAATAACTGGTTCTGTCTCAAAATGATCAAAGCAATTAATCTAAAATGTTTGTCAAAGGAGAATAATCCCCAAGTAGTGCATGTTTTAAAATGTATGGATATACTTTTTCACTGTATATGTTCAACATTTGCCAAAGAAAAAGAAATTCAATTACTTCTAACTTTACTTGCTGTAAATATCTTACCAATTCTATCAGGCAATGTTTATACGAACTATTTTTCTTATCACTTTTTGTGCCACTTGAAAGTAAGTCCTTTATTAGGAGGACTATTTGCTCTATTGGTTTATACAGACATTGATGAAGCAGACAGTCCATTGATACAGTGTTTGAGATTTTTTATTTTTTCCTGCTGCTTTAAGCAGAGAAAGAAACAGCATCATTTACCCTAATGGTTCATATTCTGGGGTTATGGAGATCAGATCTCAATGAACAAGAGGTGGGGAATTTTTTGAAAATCCACTATTTCATTAATAAAATCAGCATGCATGACCTCACGAAGTATAACTGAGTATCTGCTCTGCCAGGTATTATGCTAAATGGTAGTTAATATCCCAAATATACCTTTTCACTACACTGGAAAACTTACACAGAAATAAAAGATGCTATGGTTTAAATGTATGTATCCCTCTGAAAATCATATCAGAACTTAAATATTTAAGTGATGGTATAAATAGGGTGACTGGGGGTAAGTAGGCCATGAGGACTCTATTCTCAGGGATGGAATTAAAACTTTTCTAAAAGCAGCTTCAGAGAGTTGCCTGGTCGTTCCATTCCTTCCATCTCTTCTACCACGTGAAGACACATTGTTCCTCTCTGCCACTTTTCCTCCACATGAGGGGGGCTGCAATGAGGAAACAACTAAGTAAGGAATAGGCCCTTCGCAGACACTAAACCCGATAATGATTTGATCTTGGACCTCCTAGCTTCAGTGATGTGAAAAATAAAGTTTCTATTGTTTACAATTCACCTAGCCTAAAGTATTTGATTGTCACAGCAGGAATGGTTTAACAAAAAAGATAATAGTAACTATCTTTGAAAAATCCAAAATAAGGCCAGTCACGGTAATGTGTACCTGTAATCCCAACACTCTGGGAAGCTGAGGCCAGCGGATCACAAGTAGGAGCCTTTCCTGGGCACCTTAGCAATTCATTGAGACCCATCTCCAAGTAAGACGCTTTTATTCACAGGGCTGGGATTGTAGTTCAGTAGAAAGGCCCAGAGTTCAATTCCCGAGAGTATCTGAAAATAAAAACAACAAAAAAGCTTAATTTAGTTTTTTAAAATAATATTTTCAATTTCTGGTTTAGATTTTATAAGGAAGACAAGAATCAATGAAGTTACAATGAAAGAAATAATGAAAGAACAGTATAAGCACGTGGTTCTGCGTCATACTGCTGAGCCTTTCAAGTTCCATGTTGGAAACTTTCTTTCCCGTTCCATTCTGCTCATCTGCACTTCTCATCAACTGTTCAGAGACAATGTAAAATGGAATAGTCCCGATTCTAAATGAAAACCAGTGACTTTTCTTCCAGAAGTATATTTTTAAAGGGAAAGAGATGAGTTTTCCTAGAGATGTAGCTAATTGTTTGGCCATAATCCTGGTCCTTCAAAAATAGGACTAATTATCATCAAGAAGGCAGGGAACCTTAGGTGGCAATTTGTAATTTTTAGAAGCTTTTTACTTGCCATGTTTTAAAGTTGTTGCCGCAGGAAGTAAAATGCAAAATCACATGTATTTGAATCGAAATATTTAAAATGCTGTATTAAGGAATCCCTGAAGTAGAGCTCGAAGTAGATGAATGTATCTGTTCCCTGTTTATATTATTTAAATGTCCTGTGTATTTTACATGATAGTAGTCAGGGTCTGGCTTTGTTTAATATCTTCTTAAATTTGTTCAGATCTTAAATTGGTATTCACTTTCACAGTATTGGTAATACTGTGCTGGTCAATATTGTGGCCGCCAGCTAAATGTGACTCAAGTATTTGCAAAGTAGATAATCTGAATTGAGATTTACGCTAAAGAAAAAATACATACTGGTTTTAAAACCCTTAGAAAAATGTAAAATCACATATTGTTTTAATATTAATTACATTCAAAATGATAACCTTTTGGCATTAAAGTAAATAAAGTACATTAACAGAACAATTTTGGGGTTCTTTTACTATTTTAATGTGGCTGTAGACTATTTAAAATCATGTATGTGGCTCACTCTGAGTTTCTACTGAATAGTATTGCTTAACAAATATAGGATGCAGTGGAATTGCTTTTCTCTCCTTTAGTGCACTATTTTTTATTAATAGTACTTTAGATTCAGTGATTTTTAAAAAAACATACCACTCAGCTTAGGAATGTATTGAACGCTCATCTATGAAAACTATGAAATCCGTTTAGGAGAAACTGCTGATAAGCAGCCCAAGACTATCTAGCAGTTTAATTTATGACTTAAACATTTATATATTCCACCTACTTGCAAAAAGATGTTTCACAGATTACTGTAAATATAATTAAATTCAGTCACTGATGTAAAGTCAAATAGAAACTAAACAAGATAGGAAAATAGATATCATTCTGAACTAAAACGTTACTGCAATTGCTTAGTCATTTAGCTTAAATTTTCTTACAAAGGAAAAAAGAAGACATAACTATCATCTTATTCTTAAGGTAGAATAAAACCAAAACTTGGAATAACTCGTCATTAGAAACTCCACTTTTCATAAGGTTGCCCCTAAATCTTTATAGTGAAAAAGAGTGGCAGAGAAATCCCTGTGAGGTATCGAATATCAGAACACCACTTCTACTGTATGGGACTATCCCAGTGAAGACCTTGCCTGGTCTCAGTTGCAGATTTGCATCTTTGATCTGAAAGAAGAATGATGTAAATTGCATCACTAAGAGTACTCTTTGTCAAATTCCATAATGTATTCAAAAATCGGTGATGATAATTTTCAACAATATTCAGGGTGATCAAAAAGTAAAATGCAAGGATTAAGTTAAAACCATAACCTGAAGCCTATTAAAAAGTTATACAGTACAAATGCAGAATAATATTTAGTAGTTTTAAGGAAAACTTCGAGGATCTATTGAAATGAGAAATTGTATGTGTGTGTGCTTAATGATATAAATATGTACAAATGATATGATCAGAGGAAAGTAAGAAGAACGTGATTAGAAAAGTAGCTGAGAGTCAAATCTACCTTCTAAACTCTAAAAGATGTTTGTATTTCACTCTAAAATTGATGTTAAAACATTGTTCGGAGCCCTGGAAATACATAGCTTCACTTTATGTTCTAAAATAGTCTAAATGCTCTGGCACAAACAGTTATGATCTAAGAAAAATCAAGGTGATACCTTTCAGATATTCACATAAATATTTGTCACAAATATTTGTATGCAGGTGTTTGAAACGTAGGAAGTAGACCAGGGATGGACCTGTGAATTTATGCTTTAGCATATACAGGGTAGAAGAAATCTTCTGTGATGTAAGTACAGATAGAAAAGAGAAGGGGATCTGAACTCCTAAATATATTGATTTCTCCCAGAGTTGCTAAAGTCAGATAAGAAAACTCACAAGAAGCTGCTTGTGAGATAGAACAAGGATAGAACGAACCATGACCAGGATACATCGTGGACGTCAAGAGCCTGTGACGGGAACGGGAGATTATCAAGTGTGCCAAATACTGTGAAGGCGCTGAGACAAGAAAACGGCGCAGAAGTGATCATGAGATGTGCCATCACTGAGGCCACAGGTGACGCTGCCAAGAAAGGTTTCAGCAGTTAATGTGAAAAAAAGATTGGGAATTGAGAATGTGGATCTTGGATGTTACAACTGTAACTTTTTGAAGATTTTTCTCATCAGTTGAGCAATGACAACAGCAAAAAGTAATAAATGTGTGGATATAGGGTCAAGAGAAACTTGGGTTTGTTTTTATTTTGTTTTTTAAGTAGTGGGAATGATGTAAAAGGGAAGAGGGGATTAATAGTCCTAGAGGAAAGACAGATGAATAGAGGACTAACATCTTCCAGAAAAAGGAGTGAGAGAAAAGAGAGTGGAAGCCTTAGCATAGACGGAAGGACCTGCCTTGGAAGGAGCGAAGACACTTTGTTTCATCTCAAGAGAGAAAATCATATGTGAAAAGATGCCGGGAGGCTGGAGATTTATTGTAGGGACTGAAGGTTTTCTTTTTTCTATTTGCTCTACAAAGTGTGAAGTAAGGTTATCAGCTGAGTTGGATGGAAGGGGTTTGGTTCATTAGAAAAAGAACAAAGCAGTTCATTCTAATAAAGAACAGAGTCTGAACCTGTTTTCCAGGTGGGATGCTACATCCTCCTTCTAAGTAAACTGCAGCTGTGTGCATAATTTTAAATGTTTGGAGGATTACCTACAAAACAGGTGTCTGAATGCTCTTTGTCATTTTTTACTATGGGAATTAGGGATGGCTTTTGGAGACTGGAATATACACCAAACTATCTATTCATACTTCTCTTGTTTTTTGAGTCATCAGTATTCATAACAAATCTGGAGGATACCTAAAACATGGTCCATGTAAAAGGAGGCTGAAGTTTTACAAAAGAATTTAACATTTGTATTTCTCTGAAACTATGTTTAAGTAGAAATTGAACAAATAATCTGTTTTTACTTATAGACTTTGAAGGCACTGAGACATGTCACAACTAAAGAAGGCTGGATTAATAGCACATACTTTATTTTCTTGGAGCTACAGAAGGTCCAATTTCAAAAGACAAACATGTACATTGGTACTCGAATTGTGATTATTATATCCTACTTCGGTTTGGTTTTAAGGATAGTCCTACCTTCATAGGACAATTTCAGGATGAAGTATAATTAGTGTACTAAATTGGTCCTTCTTTATCTTCTGTTAAGATAGTGTTGAAGTTCTTACCTTGGGAGACACAGTTGAATCTTTAAAGATCAGTGCCTATGAGGAACATCTACGAACACTACTCTAGATAAACAAAAGCTTAAATTTTATTCCCTTTTGCTCAATTTGGTGACTTGCGCCCTAGGCTGGGCCGTGGGAATCGGCGGGCCAAACCTCACGGGAAGCCTAACCCTAACCCTAACCCTAACCCGGCGCCGATTTCGGCCCACCGTGCCTCCCCACGGCAGTCTGCCGGCAAGATCCGGTGGGCCCTCACCTCGGGGCCCCGTGCCGAAGGCTCTGCCGCCCGGCCCGGCCCTATGGCCCTCACGGGAAGGCGGATCCTAACCCTAACCCTGCCGAAATTTGGCAGCGCCCTGCCTCGCAGCCTCGCGGCACGGGGAAGATTCGGGATGCCCTCAGCTGGGCAAGGCGTGGCGGGTGTCTGGCAGTGCCAATCTTGGTGCTGGGCCTCACCGCGGCGCCAATCCTTATGAATCTGTTCTTTATCATTTATTAATTACATAAAAAATTTAGGTGTACAAATTAAATGTATTTTAGAAGAACTCCTTTACAACTTCCTTTAATTTTGAAAGTTTTCTGAAAAGTTATTTTTATTATTAATTTTTAACATGTTTAATTGATCCCTGACAATTAGTGGGGACTCCTAAATATAATAAAGCTTGCTTTGTAGATTTAGGCAACACTGAATTCCAGTTCTACTATCTCAGTTTACTTGTTTTGTGTCTTTAGGTATGTCACTTAACTTTTCTTAATGAAACTAAGTTAGATGCAGAACAGGGAAACAAAGTAAGACCATTAGTTCTGATAAATCATCTTGACTGAAGTAAGAAACTCAGCATATTTGTGAAGTGCAGTTCTCGGTGTAACTGTGGGGTATTACAAGAGATAACTAACATGTAGGCCAG
>PVJO010023209.1:0-26430 GCA_004026905.1 Hystrix cristata | reverse complement strand
AACAGAGGACAAGAAAAATAAGAAATGGAAGGAAAAAATGGAAACAAAGCTTTTGTAAATAGGGAGGGAGGAGGGGGTGAGGGGAGGGGAATGGGAAAAAAAGAAGCAACAAGATATGTACAGGTACAAATCCTCTATGATGAATGTTATCACTATGTACATCTAAAATGTACCATTAAAATAAAATTTTAAAAAGCACGTACTTTATCATTAAGGAACACTTGTTTCTACAGACAGTATCTTGCTGGCAACGGAAAAATTTAATTATGTTTACTTTTTTACTACTTAAATCATATGCCACACAGACTACAAAGAGAGCGCCCCCTCGGCATATTGATCTTATGATGGAAAAACCTATAGTCCTTTAGGGAGTGAAAAAGTAAAAGACACCTTAGAGTGGCAATCATATTTTGAAATTAGATGGCATAGGAAGATTAAGTGGGCAGAGATACCAAGTATGAAATAAAAAAAAAAAAATAAAACTGGCTGGAATCTGTAAGGATTTAATAAGATCTGGAATAACTTCCTTAGCACTGCTGATATATCCTCATTATTTGAAATTCCACAAAGAAATGTAATGTAATGCTCCTGAGCTGCAGAACTAGCAAGTGAAGCCAAAAATAATAACCAAAAGATCTTTGATGATAGTGTGAAAGAATAATAAGAGAAAGCAACATGACTTTAAATACTCATTAAATTTATTAAATGAATTATACTTTAATATTTTGGTAGTTCTCTGCCTAAATCTAGAATCCTTTGTGCAGAATGAAATGACTAAAGATTGTTAGTGCCAACCAGTTACATTAACACAGAAGACCTTGCAAATTCCCAAAAGATTTTGACTAATGGAAAGTAAACTTTATTACAGAACTCTAGGAGCAGCCAAAAAGCTCCACTTTCAAATTGAAATACATCTTAGCAAATTAAATTTTAAAAACAGAAGATGTGCTCTGGAACTCTGAAATATAGTGTTGCCTTTATAGCTTGATAGAGTTTGTAAAGAAAGTTATTTCTCTACAAATTAAGGACTAAGTATCAATATTTGAAAAGATACCAAAGAAGCTAGCCACATTTAGCAACAATAGACACTGAAATTAAAATTTACTATGCATATAACTGGATGAATAGCACTTTATGATGAACCTTAATGAGGTAATATCAACATACCAATAATTATTAAAATATCCCTTACAAAAGTACCATTGTAACTGCGAAGATAAAATATTTAGTAAGGTCTTAATTATAATGACATAATTTGTTTTAAAAACAGAGTTCTTTTGACTTGGAAAAAATTTGATACTTATTATTGTCTATATAATCAAAGATAATATGAGGAACTGGATAAATTATTAATACACAAATGAAATCCACACATTTATTTACTTATGTAGGCTGCTTTGTAGTGACCCCAATGAGTCAGCCTAGAAACTGAAACCAAAAGCTGAGAAAATTTGTAAGCAAATTGGCATACCGATTTTGTTTGTTGAAACTTGCTAAAAATGTTGAGCTTATATTCTTTGTAATAAGTCTTAATTTCATCTTTCCAAGTAGTAATTACCATGTATTTTACTTTCAGAGAATATTGGCCCACGAGTAGTATCAAAAATAGATGCAAAATCAGAGTGAAAAGGACTGTTTTAGAGGTCCAAACACTACATGTTGGGTTATTCAATCATCATCAATGAGCTATAGATTCCTTGACACATCATACCCAAATTGCTTGTTTCTGCACTTGTCTTCTCTGCTTCTCTGTGACTTTGCTCTATGTGAAGACTTCCTAGTGGGCTATCACATACATTTGGAGGTGAATTGAGCTGAGTTTTATACTAATACATTTTAATGTGTGTTATGGTTTGTGTCTAGATGTCCCCCCAAAGCCTCATCTGGTAAGAGATAGCTAGATCTAGAGTGTGTGATTACTAAATTAATCCACTGATTGGTTTGGCATGGTTCTGCTGGGATCAAGGATGTAACGCTAGGATTAAGGATATTAGGATTAAGGATGGGAGTACTGCCCACCCTAAAACCAGGCAGCCTGGATAAAATATAAAATACAGGAAGAAGCTGGTTCCCACCCCTTTGCTTGCATTTCTGCCCTACTTTACTGATTTCTGCCTGTCTGCCATGCCCCCCTGCCTCGGACCCAGCTGACTGCGGACTGAAACCTCTACAAACTGTGAGCCAAATAAACCTTTCTTCCCCTAACTTTGGGTGTCGGATATTTTGTCCCAGCAACGTGAGAAAACCTAACTAACACAATGTGTTTACCATGACTTTAATGCTGAGGATTATGGGGGTTAGGTGTAAGATAAGACACATCCTCACAAGAATTGCAAAGAGAAACCAAAAATTACCAGTGAACAGTAAGTGCAATAGCTGTTACAAGAAAAGAGTAGAGCAAACACAGAAAGCGATATGTGGGAAGGGGTCTGTAAGAAGATAGAAAGTTTTGAATGATTTTTTCCAATTCCCAAGAACAAAAGGTTATGATCCCTTTTAGAGTATAGTGAACAGGGAACAAATTGATTGGAATATTAGCAACACTCCCTCAGTTTATAAAGAAATAAGGAGTATGCAATAGAATAGAAAGAAGCTACATCTCCACGTGCTGTTTAGCTTAGTTGTCATTTTAATTTTCCCACTTGAAATTGTTTTCAATGACTGCAGCAAAAATAGATTACAGATTATAGTCAATTTCTTATGTCAGGCACAAGCAACTAACAGTGATAACAGACCCATTAGATAAACTATGCCTCAGTTAAAGAGCAAATGTGTCTTGCTTCTGAGAAGCTAGGTGTGACTTTGACTTTAGTATTTTAATCACTGCCCACTGCACAACAGAGGACAATCAGGTAAGAATGCTTGGAGAATTTAGTGTGTGCCTGTGGAGTTCCAGGACCACAAAACTTGATGTCAACTTCTACCTGACGAAGTCTGCAAGTGAATGTCGAACTAATTTATGGAGTGGTGAAACAGAAGCAGCTTCAGGAAAGCCTTGAGCAATGGAAATGTAGGGGCTTGACTTTTTCCTTGGACCGAATGTCCTAGAGGAAGAAACAGGCTTGCAGTCTCCTGAAAGAATCCCACTTAATGGAAACCCCTTCCAGAGATGTGTCAGGGGGAAAGCAACCTGTGTGGAATTTTTAAGCACCTGAATTTCAACAAATATCGAAAAACTATGTACATATATATATATATATAGTTTTTCGATATTTGAAAAGATAACAAAGAAGATAAGCACAGTTAGCAACAGTAGACACCAAAATATATATGTATATAGATGGAGAGAGAGAGAGATTCTTAGTATTGACAATTCAATTTGAACACAACCCAGTTTGAGGCATACCAAGGTCAAGAAAAGTTTGGTACCCTAAAAAAAGTTTCAACTTTGAATGGCAACTTAATTTTGTAAAACGCACACACGCACACAAACACACACACACACACACACACACACACACACACACACCCCCTACCTTGGACAAATCAAGGAAAAATAAATGTTATTAAAAAATGACTATATAAAAATTTTTAAAAACTGACCAAGTTTCAACAAAGAATATATTATTTTATTGCATACCTTAGCAATGTCAAAAAATCCTCTCACTTTTCTCTGTTATGAGATGGCGTTTTTTTGTTTGTTTGTTATTGTTATGTTTTGTAGTTGTCTTTTTTTTTTGGCTTTTGTTTTGTATGGTGTTACAGAAGACGAAAACTACTCAGAGAGTAAAGTACGTGTTTTTATCTCAATTGATGATACTTTCAACGTACTCCAGTCAAAGGCAACTCGAAACATTATGTAGTTGAGCAAGATTAATATTAATAATGATTTCCAACATGAGGAAACACATACATATTTATATATACTATATACAAACATACAATGAAATAACATGTATATGAATATATGTATGATATTTTCAGATTTCCAAACCAGTTAATAGCAAAAATTTGTTTAATTTGTAAATATATAATATTTTCCCTTACATTAATATTACATTTACAAAATTTCCCTTAAAGTACACTAAAATGCAAGCTCTATGTTTCATTTAATTAGAATTCTAGCTAGCTAGGTAAATTATAATATCAGATGCACTTATAATGAATTCATTATTTGAAAGAAACATAACCAATTCTTTTGTATTATACTCTGGCAGTATTACATGTGCTTGTGAGTATAAAACATTACAGAGTAGTGTCTTAAATTATGTAACACATCAACAGATAGTGATACATGATTTTAAACAATAGACGAAGCCTTATTTTTTAAACTTTATTTGAATATTCCTGAGGCGTTATCTAAAGTAGTTATCTGTATGCTATTTGGTAATGTATGGACTGTTTACACCCTTGATAAGCAGTAGTGACTTGTGTAATAAAAATATAATTAAATTTGTGGAAGTGAAGCCCAACAAATGGAATGTGTGATTTCCCTCTATCTTGATTGGTTTTCTTGCTCTTTTCTCCATTTGCATACAAGGAAGAAATTGAATTTCTTATCAGAGATCTGTTAAATTTCACAGCTCCTTCTGGGGCCTAGAACTTTGATAGTTCTGTCTGGACAGCCGCTTCACATTCAACTCTAAGAACTGGTACATTTGTTTTTTACATTGCTAGTAAGATCCAGGCAAAATTCAGCCTTGAAAGTCAAATCAGGCAACATACTCCAAACAAAAAAAACTCCATGTCATTTGCTGATGTCACAGAAGAACATTTCCCCCTGTATTTAAATAATCTACTAGCAATGATATTCTTCACAATTATCAACGGGAGAAAGTTCAACTATAAAACTTAAACATAATGGAATAAATATGAAATTCTCAAGTCCATAAAAATTTAAAATTATTAAAAGCATCTTTAATGACCAAGCTTAAAGTTTATTTTCATTTTTACAATCTCCCGCATGTTCCCATTTGCAGGCTCTTAGGGATAAAGACTTTCTATCCAGTGAGACGATCTGTATCTATGCTTTTCAGCTAAATAGATAAGGTTTTTTTCTGTGAAAACATTTAATTATAAAAGTGTTCATGATAGTTAAGAAGTAAATCATTTAAAGGATAAAAAAAGATTAAATGTAATCTTGAAAGGAAAATGCTTACTGATAAAAAGAAGAGAAGCTTGTAGTCAAAGAAAGAAAGTAATTTGTCATTTCAAGATAGTTAATGAGCTTCACATACTCTTTGATGATGAGAAAGAGTATGATATACACAAAAAAGCTTTAATGAAGTATCAAATTATAACTGATAATGAGGTTCTTTTTTTAGACTATGCAATTAGTGATTGTTGGATTTTTCTTTTTTTAATGATTATAAATATATTGATGACACTACATACATGAAAAGCCCTTTTTGAAAAAAGTGATAAATTCCAAACCAAGATGATGAAGATCAAATTACTATCTCCTTTTCTGTGTTAATTTTTCATTCTGAAGGATTAGTTTAAAAAATATCTTGCTTCTCCAGACACTATTTCAGAATGATTTACATTAAACTTCTTGAATTATAGTAATATAAGAATTAGCAGAGAGGGTTTATTTATATGAATGGTGAAGGATCAGGTTAGTACTTGGGTAAAGAATTTAGGAATACCATGAAGAAAAAGTCAATTAGATATAATTTTAAAAGAAAACAGGGTTTTAAGCAATTGTTTTAGAATAAACAAAGTAAGAAGTGTAAATCATTTGCCAATATATAGATTAGTTAATTTGAACATTCAAGTCACAAAAAATTGCTTTTTCAGATACATATATTTTATAATTAAATTTTCTATGTTGAATACATTTAATGAAAAAAATTGTACAATTATAAAATTTGCATGTAAGAGCACATTATATATATACATAAAGATTATCTTTGTTGCAATTATTCAAATTAAAATGCAGATTTTTATAGGGATCAAAAATTTAAAAATTGTTTAAATGAAATTCAATTCTCTAAAACAGTTGTTACACGTACTTAAAAGGAGAAGGCAGATATTCATTTAAGAAAGATGTTAATGAACAGGTGAACTCAAAATGATCCTTAAAGAGGAACATATACTCTGGCATCCTTTTTAATATTGATGTATATTGCTTTAGTTATACATTTTTTGGAATGCCCCAACAACATTAAAAAAAAAAAAACCCTGTATCTAGATCAATTTCTGCTGGAACTTTGAGCCTGCTAGTTTGCCCTATGGATTCCACTACAATTTCAAAAGTTAATTCCTTAAAATTAAACATGGTGGACACATGTCCCATTGGTTCTGTTTTTCTGGGTAATGCTCACTGCTACAGTTAATCACAATAGTATTTAAAACCCAAGTGTATTCCTGTGGTTTTAAATGAATTTAGGGACATGGCAGACAAATAAGAAGTCAAGGTGGAAATAAAACATTAAGTAATAGTGGGAATAATGATGTACTTAAGAGTTCACTACAGTAGAAAAAAAATTGAACTAAAATATCTTAATTTGTTCAATTGCAAAAAAGAATTAAGATGTGTTTTGAACATGTACCAACTCCCCACAACCACTGTGATTATTATGTACAACAAACATATACTAATAAAAATTAAAAAAAAAAAAACAAAAAGAAAAACATTTTAAGATATAAAAAAAAGCTGTGTAGGTTGATTATGGAAGTGAAATTCTGGGATGTGTTTTACTTCAAGAATTAACAACAGGAAGAGAGAATTATCTGTTAAGATTACTAGATATAATTTCATAGAGGTCCCACTCCAAATTTATAACAATGGCAAAAATCCAGGCCATATACAGCACCAAATGCTGGTGAAGATGTGGAACAAAAGACATTTCATATAGCTGCTTTGGAAAAATTTGAGAGAATTGTCTACACAAACTATACAGTCTATTCATAAAATCTAATGATCACCTCAGTATTTTTGCAACAGAATTGAAAACATGTCTACACACACATCTACAAACAGATGTTTATAACATTTTTATTCATATTCAAAATGTAGAAGTAGAAATGATGTTATTCAGGGGGTGAATGGATAAATTCTGACGTGCCCAGACAATGAAATGTAATTTAGTGTTAAATAGAAATGAGATCAAGCCATGAAAAGATACGCAGAAAACATAAATCCATAATTCAAAGTGAAATAAGTTAATCTGAAAAGGCTAAATAACATAGTATTCCAACTACATGACATTCTGGAAATATAAAAACTATAGAGATATTAAGAGGATCACTGGCTCCCAGGAATTAGGGCAGTGAAACTACTTTATATGTTGCTCTAATGTTAGATTTATGTTATTATCCATTTGACCAAAACCATAGACTATAAAATACCAAACATGAACCCCAATATAAACTATGTACTTTGGATAATCATGCCTTGTTTAGAACAACAGACTCATCAATTAAAAACAAACAAACAAACAAATAAACAAACAAAAAAAACAGACCTTCTGGCCTAGGATGATTATGATGAAGAAGGCTATGTGTGCATAAGCGTAGGCATTATGTAGGAAATCTCTGTACCTTCTTTTTAGTTTTGTTGTGGACCTAAAATTGCTTTTAAAATAAAGCCTAATAAAAACAAAAACTTCATAAGGGCAGAGAGATTTACATTCCTCTCAGTACACCTAGATGGAAAAAGCAGGCTTCTTTTCCACTCGACATCCTTGAATTCCCTTTTCTTGCAGAGTTTACTTTAGTAAACTTGCCTCTGTAAATTTCTTCTCTGCTCTTTTGAGAGGTACATCTTTTTAAAAGCTTCTGACAGTTTTACCACACAAGAATATCTTTTTCAAAGACTTGAAAACATCTCTGTGAAATGAAATCATCAAGACAGTTGTGGTTATTGTCCAAAATCCATGGGAGAGTAGGAGCCTAATTTTTGCAGGTGCTCGCTGCGAGTTGTAAAATCTCTCTCACTATGAAGATATGAGAAATTTTGCTCTTCCTGGGGGTGAGGTCAGTGAGGAAGAACAGGTGGCTTAAACTGCCCCAACTCCTGTATTTTATTTCATTGACACCGAGGTCAGACTAAATTCTGACTTGTCTTCCCTATTCCTGTAATCTTGAATAAAGTCTTCCTTGCTCATTTAAATTGGCCCAGTGAAATTTTCCTATGGCTTCCTTTTTTTATTTTCATTTCAGTTAATATGTATGGATAAAATGATAGATAGATTGATGTAGATATAGATATGTTAGTCTTTATCTCAGAAAATGGCAAAAAATAAGTTTTAGTAATGCATGAATTCATTCTTAATGTATTTTACTGTTTGACTTACATTCAATTTTTAAATAAACTCTAAAACAGCATTTGCAACCATAAGAAAAAATGAAATACCTAATATGAAAAAAATTGAAATGAAAATACTAAAAAATTTAATGAAACCTATGCCAATTTAGAATACAACAGAGAGTGAAATATTGAACTTACTTTCAATACATAAAGTTGTTAATAATTAGATCCCTTGAAATCATTAATAACAAACTTAACATTTTGTCTGATAATCCAGGACAAGCTGTTTCAGGTAATTTAAGACATACTGTGATGACTGATGGTGTTTAAGACACATAACCTCACAGAGAGATGAACTTAATTTTTGTGCAGTATTCCTCTGTGTATGTGATGCACAAATAGAAGTGTTCTAGTAGATTCTATTTTTGACATTTTCAGTTAAAAAACGGAAGAAAAAATAAAATTTTTTTCCTAATATGCAGGTTCTTTCCTTTTCAAAGAAAATTGATTATTCAACTACTATTCTAGCAATCCATGCACAAACACATGTTGTAAGAGGGAAAGGTAGAAATATATTTTACCCTTTTTAGGAATTATGCTCATTTTCTTATGGTGGGTTCTCTCTTGGATTTTCTAGCTAGTACCATTTTATACTATGATTTATACCATGAATTATTCTATAGGGAATTTCCATTTGTTGATTGTTGAGTAATTTGCCACATATTAAGTTTCTTCCACTACCGCTGGTAAATCATAGACTTCTAAAGATGATTGACCCTTGATCTTGAAATTTTTTCTTTCTTTCTTTTTTCTTTTCTTTTTTTATTTTTTATTTATTTATTTATTTTTTTTTTTTGTGAGACAGAGTCTTGCTAGGTAGCCCAGGCTGGCCTCAAACTCATGGCAGTCCTCCTACCTCAGCCTCAAGAATACTGGGACGGGGGGACAACCATGCCCGGGCTGAAACTTTGTATGACTCTGTAGAGTATTTAGCACCTAGGTAGTAGGAGTAGTTACAGAAATCATTTATACATTAGAACACATGAAAAATCTACCTGTATTATAAAGTTTTGGCATATCATACGAGTATAAATTAACTCACTAAATTTAAGTGTATCCCAAAGGAATTTGTTATGCAATGCAGAATTTCATTGTCATTCTATTACCAGTAAACATGAGGGAAATTCTAAGAAGGAAAAAAATTCAGCTGGAAAGATGTAACAATCGTAACTGCTAGGAAAAATTTAATATATTTAAATTTATAAAGGCATATAACCGTGTGCACATGCTGCGAAAACAACGCACAGAAAGAGGCCATTGCACCTTTTAGGTACTGAAGAACAAAGAATTCATTAGCTTCAGTTTAAAAGTGTCTGGGGACACACTATTAAGCCTTGTTTCCTTAAAAATACAGAATTTACATGTTTTTCAATGTTAATTGCATAACAAGCATATTTGCTTTAACCAGAAAACTAATTAGGTCCTATCTTCTTTTGAACATCAAGAAATGAGGGCCAAAAATATTAAGGAATTTCTACAAGACCCTGAAATAAGCAACACATGAAACTACTGTTTGATTCCAGATTGTACTTATTATAAACCACTTTCTGCCCTGTACTGAATTTTATCCTGCCCAAGAAGTGTCACAAAAACATTAACAAGAGTAAAATATTCAATCCTTTAAAAGAAAGTAAAAAACAAGATCATGTATAAGTTATAGGAATAGAAATTTCAGAATAAACAATGTGGATTCTACTTAAAGTAAAGCCAGTCAGAGTTATGGAAACTATTGAAAATTTCTACTTACATTCCATGTATTTCTCAAAGGAAGCAAGAATATTCTGGGACACTTGAACAGTATAGAAAGGTCACAATGTGTATTTTTTGTGCCTGATAATGCAGAAGGAAAACTGGAGAATTTAGTGTGTCAGCCGATTTTTGTGCGTATCTTTTGTGAATGCAGTTTAAAGAAAAAGTTCACCAACAAATATACCGGAATGTGTTAGTGAGCAAAACAAGGAGAGCAGCATTAGCCACTGGTGATATTGAATAATTTATTTCCTAATGTATTACTTTACTTAGATTTGGAAACCAAATGCAGAAGTATAGGACAGATGAATTGTGAACTGCCGAAAGTTTAAATGAAAAAGACTTGCAGTTAGTTGACTACGAGTAGAAAATAAGGCAATAGCATGACAGCGCTGTCAGAAAGGCAGCTTCAACTTGGAGTTAATACAACTGCAGGGTCCGTGTTAAAGTGGAGAAGTACAGAAGCAGCAGTAAAGTGGTTGTCAACCTTCCTCGGATAACACACACACAGTGAGATCAGCTCTGACAACCTCAGGTTAAATGAAAACCTAACATATTTAACTGGGTATTGTGTATTCATCTTTGACTAAAGGAAACGAAACAAAATGATTTTTTTAAGAAATTTAAGATAGGAATGGGATGAACTACCTTCAATTATTGAAAACATTGAAATTTATGATGACTCTCTTCTTTCGTTCTTCTAGTAACTCAAGTATTTATTGGTTGTTGAATCTCTGACATGCAATGAGAAGATTAGGGTTAATTAATTAATTAGAGCATGGAAAGATACAAAAACAAGAATTAATTATGTCCTAATTAAGTGAACATAGAATATAGATTCAAACCAGATGATCAGTATTTAATATAGTATTTGCAAGCAAGTGTGTGATATGTTTTATCATTTGAAGAGTTGTTTACATAATAAAGCCACTTTTTTGGTAAAGAATAGCTTTCTTAACACTCTACTTGATATATAATAAAAATGAGGACATGTTTTGAAAATTTCTTTAACTTGGACTTCTTATTTAAAAATATGTACTAAATGACCAGCTGTAGTCAAGTGGTCATTTTGAAGGTTCTAGCTTCAATTCAATCTCCAGGATTGAAATAAATAAATGAATAAATAAACAAATGAGCTTATCTAATAAAACTAATAAAATTGCACCATTAAAAATTGTTTGACTTGCTTCCCATTTAAAAAAGATCACCTTACTTTCAACTTAACTTTTATTTTGCTAGTTATTGATGGTTGAAGTTTCTCATATAAAAGAAACCATGTGACATTTAAAGTTCTGTGTCTAATTTATTTCACTTAACATTGTGGTCTTGAGCTGCATCTATTTGCCTAAAAATGCCTCAAGTTTATCCTTCTTTATGGTAGAACAGTGCTCCTTTATATATAAATAGTACATGTTCTTTACCCATTGATCATTTGATGGACAGGCTGTTTCCAAGATTTGGCTATTACATATTACTGATATAAACATGTGTAAGTATGTATAACTGTGGCAACAGGGGGAGAGAAAAGGGATTTAAGCAAAAACGGAATTGAAGAAAAAGTGGAAAAATGGAAATAGAACTTTTGCAAATGGGAGGAGGAACAAGAGCTGTAGGAAACAAGGAGGGATAAGAGGGGAAGGGAACAAAAAGGGGATTAATGTGTGTTATATACATGCACATACTCCGTATGATAAATATAATCATTGTATACCACAAACACGTACTAATAAAAAATGTTAGGAAACAGTTTGGTATCTTAGAAATATACTTCTGAAAATTATTTTGGAGAGAGTAAACCAACAAACACAGAGAAAAAGCAAGGGAGCAAACTAATAATGTCTAGAAAATGACAGTACTAATGGCCCAGTGATCTTTATAAAGTTTCTAGAGTAACTGTCATAAAAAACAAAGTTGGGTTGTGCAGTGTTTTGTACTTTTATCATTCACAGAATGTGCACATTTAGATGTGAAAGTGTAGGCTTACTAGCGACACATTTTAAATTATAGTAGGTAAATTGTTGTGAGAAAAAAAAGCACAGTGAATATACCTGTGCAGTATTCAAGAACCTCATGAAATATGATAAATTCTTAGTTTTGTTTTATTTGTCAGGCATCCTTATACCATATACACTAAAAAGCAATTTCACTGAATTAATTAATCTATCCTTTATCAGAATTGATATATCTCAAAAATACTTTTCTCAAATGTGATCAACTTGAAGAAAAAAATACATTATATATGTACAGAATTCAAATGTGCCTATACACATATTGTTTACAAAAATATTTAACATCAATGGCAGAAAGGCATAAAAATATGTGAAAAGTAGTATTAAGAACAAAAATGGAAGATAAGCCAATGATTTTCAATTGTTTGAAATAAATTAGTGATTCTTCAAAGAAGTATCTGAAGGAAAAATTTCATAATTAAACAACTAAAAATATAATCCGAGTGTTTGACATAATTCTATTGTGTATTTCTATAATTAGATAAGATTGATGAAATGCAGCAATTTAATGTTTAAATTAGTAGTACTGAACAAAAGAAAAAAGGTAGGATAGTAAATGAAAATGCACATGAAGAAATGTTAATACTAAAGAAGGCCCATAAACATTGCAGATTTCTTCAGCCTTTTATTGCAGACACAGATGTACATGGGACAGTGCTGTGGGCTCCCAGCCCTTGACTGGATCTTTCAAATTAGATATTCTAACCTCTTCCTGCATTTGGCTTGTGTGTGCGAATGTTGTAACATGTATTTGTCCTGTATTAAATCTGCTTTCTTGCAAACCACTGACTCTAGAAAAGTGACTAATACAGGTATAGTTGGGTCTTCCACTGTATATGCAAGCAATTTATATAAGACTCCAAAGATAAGAACTAACTTGATAAGAAAGGAAGAGAATGAACTTTAAAAATTGCTGTAAAATAGGCTTTGATTCTGGGTCCACCAGCAGAACTACACTTGAGAAATGTGTCTTTGACCTGCCAAGCTCATTGCCATCACTCAGAATGTGTTGTTGTTGCTACCTCATTATTGTAATTTGTGAGACAGCAGGAGCATCCTAACTGGAGCCTCCAGAACAATGAAAAGAACTTCCAGGGACATACAAGTGAGTAAGCTTCTTCAAAGATCTAATTGGATTCCACCCTTTGTTAGATATTGTGATTGTCAGTTGTGTAATTCTGACTGTGCGAGCTCACCACTAATGAGGTATTACAATACACAGTGACTTAGCATTTCTCTGTAAACAAATGAATGACAGTCTTTATATATAACGCATTCCATTATTTGCCTATTCTGTTACTATATTTGGTTCAATTGCATCATTTATGGTACTGTCTCATATTTGCTTAACTAAAATTCATTTTTATCTAATTCTACCCACTCCAGTCAGAAAAAGTCTGCTGACATAAACAAAAAGTGTAAATGAAACTCATTCATGGTTTATAATAAAATAATATTCAGAGATAAAAGTGTAAGGCATTAATAAATAATTCTGGGTTAGTGATTTTTGTAGTAAAGATAACAATTTTAATCAAAGGTGTTTTCTCTGCAATGCAGCTTAATATGATCCATAAAAGTCGATATTTCTTATGATCGAAATTGGAAAGACTTGAAATAGTGTTTCTGTAGCAAAAAAGTTTGAAAACGAAAGTAATTTTTTAGGTAAAATGGACAAATAATATCCAGAGCATTTTTGCTCTAAATAGATGTATTAGAAGTTTCTTTATGATTTATGAATTACATTATTAACTTATTTCTCCAAGAATAAGAGTAGCATTGATTGAATAACTTTTGTACCAGTGGAACTTAAATTCAAATAGCTTCCTATGTGTATGTAAATATAGGCATATGATGACCTAGCGCATGCGAGTAAGACAAAGTAACTGTTATAGACTGAATTGTATTTTCTCAAAATTCATATGTAAAAGCACTAAATCCCATTACCTCAGAATGCGACTGTATTAGGAGGCAGAGACTTTAAAAAGGTAATTAAATTAAACAAGACATTAGAGCCGACTTGAACCAATCTGACTGATGTACTTATAAAAAGTACAGATTAGGCCTGGAGCCGATTTGTCTGATGCACTAATAAAAAGTAGCGATCAGACACTCAGGCTGATCTAGGGTTTTGTACCCAGAGGAAAGATCCTGTGAGGACATAGCCTGAAAGCAAGTATTTACAAACAAGAAAAAATGTCTCAGAATAAACAGGTCTTCCAATACCTTACATTTGTACTTTTCGCATTTAGAATTGTAAAAACAATGAGTAGCTTTGATTAAACATTAATTTATTTGTGTAAATTATATGTGGAGTAGTCATTCTACTATTGTGTCTGGATTCTTTTTTTTCTTCTTCTTTTTAACTAGGGTACAGTTTCTAAATTAATTAATATAAGTCATTCTATTTTTTAAAAATTATTGTTCTTGGCTATGTAGAAAATAATCCCTTCTAGATTCTTTCTTCATGACAGGAAATAATGAAATGACAATCACACCTTTATTATATTTGGATACAATTGAAATGCATGAAACACACATAACCTTCTTTATGTAGAGCTGAAACACTTTTATGTCAATATTCATTTCTGGATAGCTGATATACGTAATATCACAGGCAGCTGAGGATGTCTATTTAATCCTCAGATTAAACTATTTAATCTCTGGTAGGTAACTCAGAGATTTCTTTCTCGAGAATGTTTTAACATGGTACTAATATGTGATTTAGAATGGTTAATATAAATAACCCTTAGACGTATGATGGATTCTGAAATACAGTTGAAGAGCCGAAGTTAGTCACATGTGTTTCTTCTTTCTCTACTGGATGATCAGCAAGGTAGTAAAGAGACCTCAACACTAAATTGCTTCCTCTTATATGGTGTATAACATTTCCTTCATCTGTGCTTGTTTGTTGCTCCTGAACCAACTGTGGCATATTAGTAGGACGACGTAATTTAAGACCTACATTTGAATAGGTGAGGTGTCCCACAGAAAGAAAAGTGCCACACTCCTTTCTAGTAACAGTTTATATTATTTATCATATATCTTATGATTGCTATGTATTCTTTATTTTGTGGGAAGATAAGTTTTGTTGCTACATAAGAAATATGCTTCAAGTGAATAATTTTTTAAAATTCAGCCCATTAAATATTATACACTGATTGAAGCTGTGGTAATGTTTTTAATCCTATAAACCTAATGGATGAAGCAGTTTTGTAATTAATTTTATTGGTACATTTTAGATATACATAATGATACCATGAACATTTTTAGAGGAGTAATTATAAGAAAATGGAAGAGATGTGAAAAAAATAAATAAATGCAGAGTTTAGCCGGTATGAGTCCCTCTCATTCTTAGCATAAAATTGCAAGAGACTTTAGGGATAGTATCGTACACAATCTTGTCACTAAATTTTGGAGAAAATAGTTCTATATCTAGAGAATTGCTAACATGAATAAAGAATAAATAAGATAGAACTTTAGCACATTCTAAAATTTGAGGTTGTTATGTAAGTTTCAAAGAATGGAATAGCAAAGGGAGAAATTGAAAGTTAGCAGATAACACATTATGAGTCTCTAAAAGGCGAGGAAAAGCTTTTGTGACAAGCAAGTCTTCGAAAAATAAGGTCAAATCTGGATTATAGTCCATCCAATTGTTAAGATCTAAATTTGGAATGAAAAGTAGGATTGGTTGTCAGTTTATTTAAAGCTGTACTAACTGAAAACATTTGGCTGAAGCACGGTAACAGTGTCAGCTGCTTACATTCTACTAGATGTAGGTGTCCCTGGTTGGACATTTAAGGGTCTTTTCTATGATATCCACAGAGAGTGTGCATAGTTCCAATGTATGGCCTAGTAATGTACACTGATCCTTGGGAGTGGAGAGGGTAACTTTAGAGTAAAGTTGGAGTGTACGAGTATAGAGAATTCTACAGTTTTAGTGGACTTTACTGTATGTGAATTAGAAAATGTCACTAGAGAAAATAATCTGTAGTTGTATTCCCTAAGAGAATGCATGAATGAAATATGTGATTCTATCTCCATTATTCTTTGATTTGGTATTGGGTTTGGGTTAAATCTACCCTTAATTGGTTTTAATTGGTTCTGCTGAATGTGAATTTGTGAAATTTCCCACTATCGCCCCTCTTAGAAGCATTAAACAGTGCTGAAAACTACTAGGGGATCGAGAGGTAATTGATATCAAGGCAATCACAAAAATAGCAGTTTTCATTCTCACTAATTTCTAATGCCCTCCCCTGGCCCGTATGCAAAGCAGCTGGGGATGGAGACCAAGAGTGGACAACTGTAGATAAAAGTTATTTGTTTACCTAGAAGCCTCAACCATACACAGTATGGCAAATAATCTATGATAGAGTTATTGACAGTTGATTTGCATTTGTACTAGACTTAGTCATTATATTTTCTTCCACTTGCATTTCTCAGTTCAGCTAAGAATGCTATCTATTTATAGAATGAAGTAATGCTAAGTTAATTTAACAATTAAAGTTATTGATCATGTATATGTTATACATGTAAAAAGTTTTATGAAGACTTAGTTTGTACTCTTTTGTTAAAAAAAAGTGTGTGGAAAAGTAGTATTAGACAAGGCATTGATTGAGCATGTGGATGTTAGAAAATTCAGTCTTGAATAGTTAAAGACTAATATTCATTATAGAAAATAGTGTGTGAGATTTTCTATAAGCATAAGTTTTGTGGAATGTAACAACTGTATTAAAATTGTCTCAGTAAGATACAGGGGAACAAAGTTTTTAAAAATTATATTCTGATAAACTCAGAAGAACTAAATTCTAAAAGCAGGTAGATTCTTGGGTAGCAAAATTTATCTGTATTTGTGTTAATAGTAAATAAGGAAAAACTGTAAAAGCAATGGATAATAAGCTCTTACATTGCTTGAAATGTACATAGATCCTTCAAAATTTCCCTAACAAGAAGCTGATTGTGCCACTTTCTTTAGAAGAAAATCATTTATTTGACCTTCACAGTCCAAGTTACATTGTGTGAAGAAATCCTTAGTAAGAAAAATATATTCAGATTCCAAGATCTAGATTTTCATCTTGTGTACATGTGAAGTGGTAATTATGAAGCTTGATTTAACAGATTCTTGTTTAAATTCAAGAAACAACATTGTTCTATAAAGCTATCAGTTACCTAATAAACATAGTATTTAAAGAAGCATAGAACCATTGGGAATGTCTTTATATTTCCTTCCTCTCCCTTTCTTCCTTCCTCCTCCTCTCTTGTTATCTATTTTACTACCTGTTTATTTTCTTCGTCATTTCCTCTTCTCTTCTCTCTCTTTCTCTGTCTCTCTCTTTCTCTGTCTCTATCTCTCGCTCTCTTTCTGGGGTTATTGGGGACTGAACTGAAGGTTATTACATTGAGTAAATCTCTAGCTTTTTTTTTCTTTTTAAAAATTAATTTTGAGGGAATATCTCAACGAGTTTACTAAATTGCTCAAGCTAGACTGAAACGTGCAGTTCTTCTGCCTCAGTCTGAGAATGCTGGGACCATAGAAAGCATCCCGCTGTGGCCAACTTGATTTTTTCTTTTCGCGTATTTTGAACTACTCTTGCTTTCTTAAACATTGTATTTATTACTTTTCCTCAAAATTGCTAACTGTTCACTATTTGAACTCACTGTTCTTGCCAACTCACGCGTTATATGCTCACACATATAAAAATTGTGCTTTCTTCTTAAGGTGGTCGTTCAAGAGTTAAACAATGTCCTTTCCACCAAATAAGGGTATATCATACTGATATTGTGATCTATGTAGAGCGACAACAGGAATCCAAGTTTCTAAAATAGGACTTGGCATTATTTGATAAATGAGTGAATAAGCAAAATAAATAAGAAACCTAGCAGGATATATACAAAATGTCAAATAGATTAACTTGCAAGGACTTTCAGTTAAATATAGAAATAGATACATACAGCTGTACTCCCTCTGGAAATAATTTCAAAATGAAAATAAGTGAATATTGAAACACTAATATATACAAAGTGAGTAAGAGAAGAAATAGCAAAAGATAATATTTATAAAAATAAGATTGTGAAGGTAAAAGAGGGATAAAAGTTACAGAAGTGAAAATGGTATATTGCAGGGAGGTTGCTAATAAGAAGGGGATAAATAGAATGACATTTGGTTAAAAATCTTGTGGTTACTTGAAAACCTTTAAAAAATATCATTTAAAGGCAGATTACCTCTTAGCCTTAACAAAGCGACCATTTGTATACTGTATTTAACACTGTGTGACATATAAGAGTTTGAAACAGGCACGTGTAAATATTATTTAGGTACAAATAAAGGGAGGTAAAAAAATAGAACTAGGAAGAGAGTTACATGCATAGTGGTGGACACTGTGTCTCTTCTGCATGATTAGGCTGGAAATTTAATCTGCAAAGAAATTGTGAAAAATAAACTGAAATTATAGAAGAGACTCCATTTAATAAGTGATGAGTAAGCAGCATCATTGTCCTTAGGTAAAAGTCTCTGGTGTTCCTTTTATATAGCTCAGTATTTATCCCCATGCTAGGAACACTTTTCTGTAGGCAAGAGACTGCACATTCTTGTCAGGGATGACGAAGAGTTCTACAGATTATTTCTCTTGTTCTAGCTCCCCCCATGTCTCCCTACCATGCCGTGAGCCACTCTCCTCCACCATGACCCTCTGCCCACGACTACTACAAGACTTATTTTTGTACTGAGCAAAGACTATGAAGTCTCCTGGTAGAGACATTCATTATGTTGCCTCCCAGTAATTTGAGTTTATTAAGAATGATACAAGTTTGTATCCTTGTGATCAATGTAGAAACTTTATGAACTATGATCCTAGATTAAAGATTCATATCAGCCAACCTTTATAAATGATTATCAAGCTTTTTTAAGTTTTCCATTGTCTTCAAAGTCTTTTTTGCTCCATGGTATGAAGTGAAGGGCACTGAGGGGCGTACTGAGGATATGTCTATAACAAATCCAATATCAATGGAATTGCAACTCCATTCAAGGAAATTTCAACCATGGTGATGAAAGAAAGTTGGCAACATTTTCTCTGGAAAATTATATTGAAGTGGCCCAAGCTATAATTTCAGAATTCTAAAAATAGACCAAAAGCAAACAGCAATTTCATAAGCTTTTGCTCCAGAAAATCTAAAATGCCTTCATGAAAGAACAGCGTTGTTCTATAGCCTTCTTAGCTACGGCTGCACTTAATCCTTCAGAACCGAGAGAGGGGTGTGTCGAGGCCGCAGACACCTCCACTGCCAGAAGAGGAGGAATGGATCAGGGTTAAGGTGCAGCATGTCACAGTTTTGACTGGGAATAGTAACTAAGCATAAATAAGTGATTAAAAACATTATTCTAGCTGGAAGGCGTGATACTGATCAGGGTGAGTGCAAATAACACAACAATTTGATGAGTATATCCTAAACTGGAACAGTCCGAGATGGCTGTACAGGCGCTCCACACACAGTGAGTTACAGGGAATATCACTCACGTCCCAGCTGGGTGTACTGGGTGGTGAAGGATGTGAAAGGTTCGATAAGTCATCAAGTCTTTGAATGTATTTTCCAGCCTAACTCAATACAGTGGAAGCCTTGCACACCTGAAGTGCTGGAGAACTTTCTCTACTGAAATCATAACCTATTAAACTATACACATACACATATGCAAGCATGACCGATTCTCTATAAATAGGTGTAAATCATAAAAAAGAATACATTTCATAAAGGAAAAAAATGAAAAGAAAGTAACAAGTCATTGAACAGGATGATTCCAACACGCAGCCTGGGGTTTGTTTGTGTTCTTCTTTCTTACCCTGCCCCACACATACACACAGTCTCACTTTCTGGAAACTTGAAAATAGCAGAAACTCTAAACTGTTGCAAATCTTGCAATTAAAGGTGATTACTTACAGATATGAGCTTTGGATTGCTGTATAGCCTGTTCAGTTTGATTTCTTATTACCTGTTGTTCGATAAACTGTGTGAGACACACATACACAAAAAGAATATAATCACCATGTGGAAAAAATACTGGGTATATGCAAAAAGAGAAATGGTATAATGGAGTCCTGGATTTATTAACTTCAGTTAAGTCACTTAAAATCATTAATTCATGATAAATATATTCTCTAAACTGTTGTTAAAAAAATACTTATACCCTAATAACTTACCACTGGTAAACTGGAATTCATTATCATAATTAAAACATCTTTAAATATGAATAATTTCAACACATTTAAGTGATCTTGATAAGAAAAATACAATAAATATCGTATCTGGAGTGAATTACTTACATTTATAAGTTGTTTTCCAATGATATATTAAACTGGTTACTGGAGAAATTTTTCTTTATATGATACTTAAACTCTGAAGCTTTTAAATTATATGAAAACTGTCATTATTAAAAATTAGGTCACTGTATTTATGATGATCACGTTCTTATTATTTCAGTACTATTACATTTTATTTAAACAAATTTCTTTTTGGTTACTTTACCAAAAGTTACATTCAGCCACCTTACATGATAAGAAACACTATATAGATTAGAACAGGCACATGTCATTAAATGAAAGACTTTAAAAAGTAGAACAACCTCAGTGGAATTAAAATTTGAATGAATAATTCACCAGATGTTATTAGTACAGATAAAATATGTGTATTCCAGTGGAACACTTGGGATTTCTAATTGTTCACAGTAAAATTCCATTTGATTTCCTTAAACTATTTTTCTTCTTTGATCTCTCATCACATGCAGTACAGTATTAGTGATTTTTATTAATGGTAATTTTTTTGTACTGAGGGGAATTAGATTTGAATATCTGAGCTTTGAATGTACTTAAAAGCATTGTGGTTCTTAGTCGAAGCCATTTTCTTTGTACAAGTGCTATTCTTAAAAACAAGGTTAAATAGTTAAGGGTATACCATTTGTTATTAAGAGATAAAATTTCATATCTTGAAAGGACAGATATGCTTTACATTTTTAAATCAAATACATCAGATCTATCTATCGATCTCTCTCCCTGTCTCTCCTTTAATATCTTCATGATACAGTTATATATATATATATATATATATATAATATTTTTTTTTCTTTTCCCCCTGGGGATGGAACTCAGGGCCTTGCACTTGCTAGGCAAGTGCTCTACCACTTGAGCTAAATCCCCAGCCCAATTCAATATTTCTTAAACTAGATTGTGATACAATTCTTGGGGAGTCAATGAATTCACAAGGTGTACAGTCAGGGTTATGACACAGTAAAAGTAATCTCACATTTAAAACAAGATCTATGGGGTTGGTGTTTAGCTCAGTGGTAAAGCACTTGCCTAGCAAGTGTCAGGCCCTGAGTTTGATTCCCGGCACCCCCCTCAAAAAAAACCTCACATCTAGTTTTAAGGAAGCAGATCTTCAATTTAAGTTATAAGACAGTGTCTCTCTCTCCTGGTCCTTTTATGAGTCTTGAGTGTAATTATCCCAAGAGAAGTTACCTTCATTGCATTAAAATATATGTTAGGGTGCTTGTCTTGGATAGTCACTAAAGAAAATTTTCTAATAAGAAGAAATATTTCTCCAGGAAGGCTTTTTTATATACTTAAAATCTTAACAGACGAATCTATAGATGTTGATACTATTTTTTCTTGAAGGTAGAGATTTTATTTTCTAAATTTTGATTTTCTTTAAGGTAATTTTTTTTAAGTTTTTTTTTTAAATTTTATTTTAATGGTACATTTTAGATGCACATAGTGATAACATTCATCATAGGGGATTTGTACCTGTACATTACGTATCTGTATCTTGTTGCTTCTTTTTTTCCTGTTGCCCTTCCCTCCCCTCTTCCTCCCTCCCTATTTACAAAAGCTTTGTTTCCATTTTTTCCTTCCATTTCTTAGAATGACAAGATAAATAAGGTAATTTTATTTTTAATAGTACATGTTTGCAGCACATAATGATTACATCCATTGTGGAGAGTTGGTGCATGTACATAAAATCTATTAATTTTGTTTTCATCCCCTTCTCTTCTCTGCCTCTCCTTGTCCCTTCCCTGTGTCTCTCAGTCCCCTTTCCATTCACAAAAATTCTCACTTTTTCTTATTATCTTTCATTTTGTCTTTAATTCATTTATACTTTGGATTTCTCATTTACAAGAAACCATGTGATAGTCAAGCTTATGTAATTTTTGTAATTATGGTCTCAAAGCACGTCCATTTTCATACAAATGACTCAGATTTGTTCATTATAGCTAAGTAGTACTCATCAACATTGCTATCAACAATGTAGAAGAGAACCTTTTCCTCGAGCCTCACCAGCATTTGTTATTAGCTGATGCCCCAATAATAGCTGTTCTTTCTGGACTAAGGTGGAATTTCACTGTTCTTTTAATTTGCATTTCTCTAAATGCCCAGACAAATTGAATGTCTTTTTATGTATCTATTGGCCATTTGCACTTTTTCTTCTAAGAAGTGTCATTTAATCAAGAAGTTTCCCACTTTTTGATTAGGTCTTTCATTTGGGGAGAGTCTAATTTTTTGAGTTCTTCATATATTCTAGATATTAGTCTTCTATCTGAGGAATAGCTGGAAATTTCCCCCTTTGTATAGGTTGTATCTTCACTTTGTTGGTTAATTTCCGTTGCTTCATCTTTTTAAAAATGGTATAATTCCATTTGTTGATTCTTGATGTAATTTTTGATGTGCAATTATGGTTCAATTCAGAATGTCCTTCCCTAAGTCTATGTCTTCAAAGGTTTTACCTATTTTATCTTCCAGCAAATTAAGCATTGGTTTTTATATTTTGATATTTGATCCATTTTTATTTTTGTTTAATACATGTGAGACATATAGGTCCAGATTCAACATGTGGGTCCAGCCACCGTACAGAAAATTTCTTCTAATAAGAAGAAATCTTTGCCTACGAAGGGTTTTATATACTTGAAATCTTAATAATGGGGTCTCTAGAAGTTGATCTTAATAACAACTCCATTTGTTAAAGAGGCTATCTTTCCTCCAGCATATATATTTTTCTTTTGGCCTCTTTGTCAGAGATCAGATATCTGGATGTTCCTGGGGTTAATCCATAAGTCTGTTTTTGTGCCAGTACCATGCTATTTTTAGTCACTGTAACTTTGTAATGCAACTTGAAGTCTGGGATTGTTATGCCTCGTACTTGGCTCTTGTTGGTCTTGTAGCTCAGAACTGCTTCTGCTCTTGTGGATCTCCTCTAGTTCTGTAGGAATTTTAAGATTATTTTTCTAGTTGTGTGAGAAATGCTATTGGTATTATGATTGGAATTGTATTAAATCTATGTATCAGTCTGGGCAATATGGACATTTCAACAATGTTTTTTCTGCCTATCCAGGAATAGCACATATCTTTCCATTTTCTGATGTCCTCTTTTAGCCTTCTTTTTCACAGTATAATGATTTTCATTGTAGATGTAGTTCAGTTCCTTGGTTGGGTTAATTCCTAAATATTTAATTTGTCTTGATGCAATTGATACTTGTATTGTTTTCCCTATTTCTTTCTGGTGAGTTCGTCATTGGTGTATAGAGATACTATTGATTTTTTGGTGTTAATTTTGTATCATGCTATATTGCTGAATTCTGTTATTAATTCTAGGAATGTTATGGTGGGATTTTTGGGTCTTATATATATGTTTGTTAACTGTAAATAATGAAAGTTTGACTTTGTTTCCTATGAGTATCCTTTGCAATTTCTTCTCTTGCCTGAATCCTCTGGCTAATGTTTCAAGTGCTCTATTGAACAGGAGTGGTAATAGTAGATAACCTTGCCTTTGTTTCTGATTTGAGATGGAAAGATTCCACTTTTCCCATTTAGTATGATCTCGGCAGTACGATTCTCACAAATGACTTTCATTAGGCAAAACAAGGTCATTTATGCCTATTTTCTAAAATGTTTCCAACGTGAAAGGATGTTGGAATTTGTTAGAGCTTTTTGTTCATCTATTGAGATGATCGTATGATTTTGTCCTTAGTTATATTTGCGTATTGAATTACATTTATTGACTCGTGTATGTTGAATCATCCTCGCATCTGTGCAAGGAAGCTCGGCTGTGATGTATCACCCTTTGATTCTTTGTTACAATGTATTTGCCAGTATCTTGGCAAATGTTCAAAATCATTTCCTTTTCAATTTTAGAATATATTCATTAGCACATTTACCATTGATACAGATAGATATAGATATGCCATCATAATAACAATTTTAAGATTTTCCTTTTTCTCACTTCAATCTTTGTAATTGAATTATTATAAAAACAAAAAAACTCAAAATGTTTATGACATTGCACAAAGTATTTGCCTCCTCCTCCTTTATTTCTTGATAAAAAGTAAGCACCTTTTTAGAAATACTCAGGACAACATTATTGAATAGTATAATCATCTTATCACATGGGGATGGTAACATATTGTTCTATTTGTCTTAACACTATTTAAAAATTTTACACCTATACTCATAAAGAATAATAATTTGTGGTTTTCTCCCTTTGTAATAACTTGATCTCATTTGTTATTAATTTAACACAGATTCCTTAGGTTGGTCAAGAAATATTTCCTTTGATTCTATTTTCTGGAAGAGGTTATGCAGAGTTGGCCCATTATTTGCTAGAATTCACCAGCAAAAAAAATCTCTGAGACAATTATTGATATAGTTTATTTACTAGATATAGGCCAATTCTTCCCAAGTTTATTTTATGGAACGCCTTATATTTACAGGATTCAAAGTGCCATTGTGGACATTGTGAACATTTAGGGTGTTTCGAGTTTTTATATTCTCGAAACAAGCCTGGAAAAGGGGTTAAATGGCTTTGTGATTACATTATTCCATCGAACTAATGCTGCTGACTCTGTGGACAAGCAGGAGGCAGGATGGGTGCCATAAAGTCCCCTGCAAAGTGGGAGGTCAAAGTGTCCACTGTCATACATTCCTTGGCACAGAACTAATGTTGAGGTCTTTCTCTTACCCTTTTAGAATTAATTCTTGAATCTTACTTAGTAGAGGATATTGAAAATAGATGTACCTTATACCATAAATTTGTTAGATTATTTACTATAGTCCTTATCCTTTTTTTTTATTTGTCTATGCTTAGATGCTGATAGAGGAGAAAGCATTCCAGAGAATACCATGCTGAAAATAAGATTCAGAAATGATCTATATGTGTCTTTAAATAAAATAGGAAAATGTAGCTTGGACAACATGTTCACATTATCAAGAAAGTTGGTTTTTAAAATTTCAGACTGTTTTTCCTTAGACCAACAATCTAATGTTTTCTTCTAAAGAGTGTTATTCTAAATGGGTGATAGAATCACCAAATCATTAACACCTTTATATGCAACATTCCCTATGAAAATAGTGGGAAGCAAAGTTATAATTTACGGAGGCCAAATTACTCTCTTGTTCCTGATAAAGGCTGTGTTGGAAGCCATTTCATATATGTAAGCAAACATTCTCCCATTGTTGAAAACTGGAAATGAATGTACTAAAACACAAGGAAAGGTTACCAGCATCGAGGAAAAGAGAAAAGTACGTTCCCAAGATAGCACCACTGTTCCCAAGAGAAGTAGAAGGGGAAGAACCCGTGGTACATATGCCTGATCGTTCTCGAAACAGATTTTCAAATTAGTCACTATTTGAAGGTGGAGTTGAGTCAAAGAGAAAAAAAAAAAGATAGATAGATAAAATGAGATATGTGTACATAATGATGAAGAAAATTTAAAAGGATATCTCTGTCACACAGTACTTTATTCTGAGCATGGGTGAGGAAAATAGGGGAACACGTGAGTGGTCATTAATATTATTAAGGAGAAAAGGAAACTTTGTGCAGTTAAAGGATGAAAACAAGAAATGAATAAAGGGAGAGAAAATGTTGAGCTAAACATAAACACTCATTTTACTTCATTCTTTTTATATCCTCTTTTTGGTGATAGCATTTTTGGTAGATGTATCATTCTACTTAACTAGATCGCTATTGATTATCTAGGAGAGTTCATCTTAAATCACTTTGAAGATTTTTCTAAAGGTTTTCCCTGGGTATACATTTGACAAGGAGTTTCTCCTTATTACTATTCCATAGATTTGACTCTCCTCATCTTGCAGGCTAATTTTCTTGCTTCTGGATTTTTCTCCATGTAATATTTATTACAGTCCACACCGTGTACTGGGAAATGTACTATGAAGTGAAGAAGTTAAGGAATCAGTTACAGATGTGTCTCTGTAGCCCATCAGTTTAGCAGTTTGAAATAGTCATGGGGGATATTGCAAAGGGGAAAAAGAAAACACAATATTAATATACAATAGGACATCGTGTGGATGTTTGCTTCACTAAAAACTATATACTTACAGTAGCTTAACTTTGTATTTTAACATGGGAAAGAAAAATGGAAAAATG
>PVJO010023208.1:0-26540 GCA_004026905.1 Hystrix cristata | reverse complement strand
TATACAAAGGAGAGGAGTACTAGAAAGAAAGAAGGGGAAAAGCAGAAAGGCAACAAAGGAAAGAAAAGGGAAAGGGAAAATATGGAAAATTAAGAATAAACCTGCTGTAAATAGGGAGGGAGGGAACAGAGGGGAGGGGTGGGGAAGAGGGGGGAGAACCAAGATGCATCATGTACAGGTACAAAATAAATGTGATGAATGTAACCATTATATGTAAAATGTACTGATACATGTTCTTGGTTTAAAATAAAATAAAAAAAAGGATTGAATCAAGGGCTGGGAGCCCAGAGCACTGTCTCATATAAGTAAGTCCATGCCTACACTAAAAGCCTGAAGGAATCTGTATGGAGCCAGGGTATGACACTCACAGTGGAGATGAAGACCAGAGCTCCCCTGAAGCAAAAAGCAGCCATCCCTGACTACAGCAAGACCCTGAGCTCCTTCTGCAATGACAGAAGTCGAGTTCCCTTCAGGAGAACCAGCTGCAACAGAGCTGCTCCTGGGAAACAGCCAGCTGCTATCTTCTGCTGCTGTTCTCCATTATGTTGGCAATAACCTTCAGGTGGATCTTCTATGCCCAGAATCACACAAACTCAGTCCAGTTGGGTGTTCCTGCTTAAAATGACCACAATAATAAGTCCACCACACCTCACATGGTAGATGTTCAATGCAGAAGACTCAGCTCTAAATTGGGCAGCGTAGCTCATGTGTTATGGCTTGCATCTACATGTTTCCCCAGAGCCTCCTGTGCTCACAGATGGGGATTTTTGGGAGTGGCTGGATCATGGGTGTGTGACACTGGATTAGTCCACTGATTGGTTTAGCAGAGTTCTGAGTGTGGGTGATGAATTTACTGAATGACAGAAGACTCATCCTGGGCATGGGTAGCACCAATCAACAGGCTTGCAGTCTGGATGGAATAAAAAGGGAAATAAGAAAGTCATGCTGCCTCCTGCCTGTCACGCCACGGACTGTTTCTCCTCTGCCATGCCCTTCTGCCTTGGAGCTAGCCCTATAGACTGAAACTTCTACAAACTGTGGGCTAAAATAAACCTTTCCTCCTCTAATTTGTGAGTGTTGGATATTTTGTCCCAGGAACAAGAAAGTAACTAAGACACATCTATAATTCCAGCACTCTGGGAGGCTGAGGCAGGAGGATTAAAAGTTCAAGACAAGCCTAGGGAATTTAGTAACTTAGAGAGACCCTGTCTCTGAGTAAAAAGTAAAAAAGAGCTGACGATGTAGTTCAATGTGAAGACCCTGGGTTCAATCGCCAGTATGGGGGGCGGGAGGAAAAAGGAGAAGGAAGAAGTGGAGGAGGAGGAGAGGAGGAGGAGGAGGAGGAGGAGGAGGAGGAAAAGAAGAAGATGAAGATGAACTCTATCTAAATTGCACGACAGTGGCATATGTACATTCTTCCCATTCTGGCGAAAGCTGTTGGCTTCTGTGGATAAAAATTTGTGCTTCAATCTGAGGCTGAAAGTCAGGAAGGGCAGGAATAAAAGCTCACCAAAGCAGTTCTCTCCAATTTAAAAAAATTGTCACCAGCTATCTGTACCGTGAATGTAACAGACTATGGAGTCTGTGCACATATTAGCCATCATCAGGTAACAAGACATAAAATGAGTGTGACATGTTCGGGGACACCCCATCATTACTATTGGGTAATGTGGGAATTATGCCATTCACATAAATAACTGAAAGATGCTTTAGATTTCGTTTTCTCTGTAACTTGGAGGTAATTCTGAACTTCCCTTCTCCCTAGCACTCAGGGTGAGAAGACTCTGACACACTGAAGTTGACAGACAATGCCTAAGTTCAAGACAGTGCTGCAATTTAAGAGGGGTGACCCCAAGCAAGTCATGGAGTTTTTATGTTGCAGTTTCCCCATCAGTAAATGCGGATACTATTACCACGTATCTCTCTCTGCAGGGGAATTGTTGGAGATTAAATGAGGTGTTTGGAAGGACATAAAACAGAGTGCATATGCAGTAAGTTGCAGGTGAAGGTCAGCCACAATAACAAAGAATGTCGCCACAGGTCACTGTCCTGCTAGCTGCTAGCGCAACGTGGCCCAGCAGCAGGAGGGTCCCTCCACTCCTCCCAAAGACGAATCTCGACTGTTCTTCTCTCTTGCCAAATCATTCTACCTAATTAGACTAAATTCATGTTTGGATGTAGTCTCAAAGTCCAAAAGCCACTCGCCTCTAGTTGTTTTCTGGAAAGGAACCACTATTAAAAACATACCACATTGACTATGTGAACCTGGAAGATCAGCACTGCTACTTCCTGCTTCAAATTTCTATTAGATGAACAATGACTCCACTTACACCACCAGCTCAACCCTGATGGGACTGCATCCCAGTAGCCGCTGGTTTCCCAAGATGGACCGTGATAAGAGGGGTAAGGGCAGTGTGAGGGGTATGACTGATCTGCTTTATGCCTTCAGGGACGTGGAAAAAAACTCTGCAGCCAGGATCTGGTCATCAGCAACATGGAGAATCTGTCGGGACAAGCGGAGCGTCCATGAAGGAGAGAAGGTATAGTGACTAAAATGTTGGTGTCTCGGCAGGGCAGAGGGACTGCAGACACCAGGAACGGTAGAGTGATTCTACTCCTCTCTCTGAGAACAAGGTTTCCACTAGAGGTGAGATCCCAGCATTGTTTTCTCAGCCTCCTCTGTGGAAAGAAGGGTTGACCTCTGTGCAGCTGTGTGCCCTGATCCACAGCCGTGCGGCAGTGCCTAAGCTCAGTGTGACCTTCCGGTCTTCCTCAAGGACTCTCAGGAGAAGACAGGGCACTTGTCACACTTTCCCAAGATGTACACCACCAACAGGTGACAGCAATATAGCCCGAGCACAAGAGGTTTTTGTTTCCTATCATTTCATCTTCCTCAAACTCCACAAATGTCTATTACCAATGAGTTATTAAAATATATGCAAAGTTTAAGCACTCTTAATCTATACAGCTGATCAACCTGGAGAAAAAGAATGCAGACATAAAATGGAACATGGAATCTGAATTTTAGACCTCAGACTTCCAACACAAATCCAGTGCCCATTTGATTACAGCAGGTCTCAGCCCAGCTGTGGGCTTTGGGCTGCAGGCAGTGACCTTTCCTCACTGCTTTCTTCAGCTGCAGCGCCTCTTGTCGCTGGCTTCTCGTCAGAGGGTTGTTCACCACCACTTCGCCATTATAATAATCGTCCTGTATCAGAACTCTGCCCCTTCCTCAACACTCTCATTTATTGAGCACTTACTGGATACCAGGAACTAGCTGCATTCCACCCTCATCACCGAAACCTGCAAGTTCCCTGTGCTTATTTCCATTTTCCCAATGGGCAACAAGAGAATCAGCTGCTAAGTAAGCCATGTCTGAAGGTGGATCTGCCTGACTCCCACATCGCTGCTTTCTCCACTAGGTCCCTCCCCAGGTTGGGAGGAAGGAATTTTGAGGGTATTTCCCCGGGCTCACACAGGCCTCCTTGTACTGTCCGTACAAGGTCAGAAGGGGGAAATGCTCTACCTCTCCTTTTGGGAACGTAAGACAAAGCAGTCCTCCCTGTGACCCTTCTTTTATTCTCGGAGCTCCCTGAGTGAGTGTGCATAGAACATTTATTTGTTGGCACTAGTGGGAACACGGAGGGGGGGCATTTAATTCAACACGCTCCTTGCACAAGAGAAACCACGCCTGGATGAACAACTAGTGGCAGAGGCAGGAATGGAGCTCAGGTTATGGCAGGGGCTGAGTATCTTCATAGCATTTCCGAATCATTTTACAGTTCTGAAGAAGTCCCCATTTAAGAAACCAGAACATTAAAAAAAAGAAAAAAAGGTACAGTGACTATAACTAACCTGGTTTATAAAGAACAGAGCATGAGAATTTGAAAGCAGCTCAGTAGGTCAGACCAGCAGTCACTGCTTTCCATTCTGTCCCTGAGGGGCACATCATGAGGGTAACAGGAGCATCTGGGGGATCCATCCATAATATTCACAATAAAAATTAGGAAATGTCCCCTGGCTCCCCTCTAATAACCCAGTTTAGATCTGTCATCCATGACTCTCAAAGTTCATTCCTGGAATCTATTTATAATTTCAGAACACACCGTTTCTCAGAGTAACGATTTCACACATTTACTACCTACAGCGTAAAGCACTGCTTCCTTCTATTTGGACTAAAACTATCAAGCTCTCTAGGTCTGCTCAGCAGGGCAGGATGAGAAGCTATTAACATCTTTCACCTGAAGAATTATTTTTAAAGACGCTAATTAAGTCTACAATGAAAACAGGTATAATACGATGCAAACACATTAATTAGGCCAATTTTGAGGTTCCAACAAGTTCACTGAAAAAGTTCAGTCCATTTACAAGGGCTGATGTCCCTCCAGATGGCTGCCAGCTAGAATCTACTTCAGGAGGCATTTTCTTTAGATACTGTATGGGCAGGATTTATATTTGACCCAGAAGAAAAATGAAAATTGAGACTGAGGAGCAAGAATGCATAAAATAGAGCTAAAGTACAACTGCAGTAACATTTTGAAAGTAAAAGTCTTCTGTTTTCAAAGTCCAGCACTCTGGAGGCAACTCTCCGACTGTGGGGTACATTGGGAATGGCTTGCCAACTCCAGTATCTGAAGGGGGTAGATGGAATTGAGGGGCCATCGCCCTGATGAAGAGTCACAATGCATCGCCTCAGTGCTTCCTGGTCAGGGTTTACACAGAAGCATTACTGCCCCTTGGGTGTTTCACTAGAGACAGGGAATAACGAGCCTCTGCTGTTTTGTTTTTTGTCTTTTTTTTTACTCAGTCCAATAGCTTGCGACACGGTGGGGGGAGACTGTCTCTTTGAAGATGTAAAGGCAGAACAGACACATGGTGCGCTTGTCTCCTTCTGCAGCCAGGACAGAAAAGGGATGCAGGAAGTACCAAGACAGAGAGAATTGTAGGTGGAACAGTGTCCACTAGGATCTCAGCAGTTCTGGATTCCTCTCCCGCCCAACACAGGCATAGGCACAGGCACAGTGCATCTAACTCAGCACCGCGACTTTGTCAAGGGGCAGGGGGTGGGGAAAGCCGAGGTCCACATGAGTTTCCTCCCGAAGCAGTCACCTTCTGTGTGTGTCCTGCAGGGATGATGCGAAGGTTAACAACCTGAGGTATTTTAGAACTAGTATAGACAAAGCCTATTTTCCAAAGTCAGTTTGTGGTCTATTAAGAAGAGATCTAGTCTTCCAAGACCTCGGAAATCTCCAGAGGTTCTTGCATTCTCAAGTTGGAGCAGAAGGAATGTAGAAACCTGGCAAGCTTCTTTGCAAAAGGCTTTTTATAGGGGACTTGTCACTCACCGGTACTCTAGGTGTGCTAAGTACAGTGTCTTAACCAAACCCTGCCAGTAATTTGCTTGCCTACGGGACCAGCTGGGCGCTTGCAGAGGACACAGAGGATGTAACAGACAAGGCTGTGAGAATTCTGATGCACGGAGGGTGTCGGAGACTTAATAAGAGTTCAATCTTTTAGCAATGCCTGAATTCACAGCACGGCTTTTCCCAAGAAGCGCCACGTGCTTTAAAGATGACACATTAATCTTCACAGAGCCTGGCTAATGGAGAGCCTGAGCCCGCAGGGACAGGTGTGAGGGTCACGCAAGCTGATTTCTAGCTGTGTGCTGGCTCACAGAGGCGGATCAGTGACGCGGGAAACAGAGCAGCCGTCTCTGACATCTCAACCATCAGCTCTCGCTCCTCATGTTATTATGAACCGGGGCCCTTCCCTCGCTCGCTCTCTAAATATAGCATCCATTTACTGATAAGTAATAGCCAAGAATAAAGGAGTCAAAGAGCAGTAAATAAAGGCGAGAAGGAGGATCTACCAAAAGAAGAAAACAATGGGTTCGTGGGAAGTAATGTTATGTGACAAAAACAAACAAACAAGAAAACTGCCTCTACCCAAGGCCTCAGGCCACCTGGCCTTGGAGAGTGTATCTGATGAAGAACAGGTATGGTAACCCTGTGTGATGGTGCATACTCGTAACTAGCTGCTTGGGAGGCTGAGGCAGGAGGATCACAAGTTCAAGGCCAGCCTGGGCAACACAGAAAGACCTGTCTCAAAAAAATATGGGGTAGGGTGGGGATGGCAGCTCAGTGGTAGAATGCTTGTCTGGCATGTGCAGAAAACAAATGAACCAAAACCAAAACCAAAAAAACCAGAAAACCGAACAAAAAGCCGGTCAATGCACTGCGCCCTGAAGGTCAGTAATCAAGCCTCCTGTTTAGCCCCCAGAGGCAGAGGTCCTCACTATCCAGCAGGGAGCTCAGGTTTCTGTGTGTTAATTCAGAGTGGCACACAGCAAGATCTGCCAAGCGAATGCACTTAGACTGTACTTTATAGTTTGGAGAAGTGCTCACTTTCCTTTCCCCTTAATTCTAATCATCTCTACTTAAACAGAAGGAAACGAGCTCACAATGGAGAAAAGGGGGCCTGCACCTAGACCTTCTCATTCTCGTCTGTTATTTTTTCCACTGATTTGAGAAAAGGAAAGATACCAGTATGACCTGTGGAGAGAACTTCGGACCAAAAGGGAGATTAGTTTTCTACGCCCAGAATGTTAGGCTGGAAAGAACGTGGAGAACCAGCTGGGAGACGGCAAGCGATTTCACGTGACGTGATAAATGATTTCCGGCAGGGGCCGCTGCCTCCGGTAGCACCATGCAGAAGTCTCTGAGGCCGTTACTGGCTCAGTGGGATGGCGTGAGGTGCTCTAATACCCATGTCTGTCACAGGCAGGGAAGGGAAGGACTGAACCAAAGATGTCAGTTCTCCACCACATTTTCTTTTTCTGGTTCAACCTATTTTATAGATAATAAGTACCAGAAAACATGCATTTTAAGTCACACAGCTGGCTATCAGTGAAGCCACAATTCAGGACTGTAAGGCAGCACTTTTTCACTGCTGTGCTATCTTGGTCCTAATACCAGCTGCAGCTCTATGACTGTTGACAAGTGAGCTCTCTGGGACTCAGTCTCCTCGCTTGCAGGTGAGAAGGAATAATTCTTACTTTATCTCAGAGAACTGCAGGCAATCGAATGCAATGTCAGAATCCCAGGGCTTTGCACTCCCAGGACTATGTCCTCACTATGCACTGCGACGTTATCAGCGTGTGAGAAAACACAGAAAAACACAGAGGCCCTACAAAATGGATGTCAGGGGTGTGGGGCCCTCAATTCTGCTTCAGCTGCACCTGCTCCATACCTGCAGGCTTTGCCTGTGCACCTGCACACGCAGGAGCCGGAATGTGTGTGTGTGTGTGTGTGTGTGTGTGTGTGTGTGTGTGTGTGTGTGAAGACAGGAGAGGCAGAGCCTGGGCCCCTGGAGGCAGCTGATATGCTTCGGGTCAGAGTGTGAGGGACTTCCATCCTCTTTTATTCCCGTTGTTCTCTCCCTCCTTCTCTCAGGCGAGATGTCCTCAACCTGGTCAAGGAGTATAAACGTGGGATACTGAGCTTAGACTCCCATCTTCTGCAAGAAGAGGCTGATGGCAGCAGGGCCTGGCGAGAGCGAGGCCAGCGTTCCTGGGTCTCCGGCTGCAGGTTCCCTCTTGGTCTGCCTCCTGCTTCTGCCTGCTTATCACTCTTCTCCGATGAGGTCCCATCTCCACTCTCCTGACTCATTTTTGTTGGTCCTTCAACCAAGCTGCCCATCCCTTGCGACCCTCTTTCTTCGGCAGCAGCATCAGTGACCTCAAGAAAAGTCAATTTCCCTGATCTGCAATGCGCATTTCTGGAGCACCTTTCCTTGGTGTTTTTCATACAAAACAGCTCACTGCAGCTTCCTGGATGAGATGTTGCCACAGAGTGGAAGTCATGGTTTGGGCTGGGGGATGCTTGAACAGAGAGATCACTCCTGTTAACTAGCCTCAGACTCATGGGATTGTAGGGCTAAAAGGAACCCACAAGGTCATTTAGTTTAACCAGTCACTGGAAATGGATTCTAAGTACTAAATATATCCTTGAACATAAAAGAACTCAAAAACTCGCAGGCAGCTCTTTTTGCGGGTCCAAGAACCTCCTATCCATTGGATTCATTTGATCTGTGGATAATCACTGTTGACTAGAACATAAACTCTATAAGGGCAAGGATTTGGGGGCAGCTTTCCTCATTACTGCCTCTGACTGCCAAAAATAGTGCCTGGCATATGGAAGCCACTGAAAAAAAGATTTACTGAATGAATTAATAACTGGTCTTATTTATAGTCCTTGGTTGGGGTCTTTAGAAGAATCTAATCCTTTTCGTCTCCCCCACGACAGCCCCTCAAATAATTCAAGACTGCTGTTAGAGTTTCTGAATCCTCTTTCCCTGACAAAACATTTAGAGTTCCCTGAACATCATGTGAAGAATGTCCTGTGGCTTTGTGGGGTGCTCTCTGAGTGAGCTCGAGTCTTGGAGCTGCAGGGGACACGTGGAACGTTTCTAGTCTCCGTTCTTATTCTGCAGCTAGGAGGACGGAGGTGCCTAAAGGGACAGAAGCAACGTCAGAAGGAGCAGCCTCAGCTGAGGGCCTAATTCAGCAGGAGACTGGCCAACATCCGGGACAGCTGAGATGGGCCCCACGATGCAGAACATGTGCAGGCAAAACAAATTCCAAATCACTGTTATCTCACCTCTTCTTGATGGTGTCCATATAAGCAGAATTCTAAGGTAAGCAGAGCCCAAACTGCTATAACTTCATGTGCAATTTTTTTTTTTTTAATATACTGGGGATTGAAACGAGGGCCTTGAGCATGCCTAGTACATGCTCTACCCCTGAGCCACACCCCAGCCTGCAGTCAGATTGCTTATTCTTTGAACAAGCACTGAAAGAATGTACTATGACCTGTGCTGGGCTTAGGGGATACGGAGTTGAAAAAGAGACATCTCTCTGTACTTGACATTTATAGTTTTGGGGAGACGCCTAACTCAATTAAAATTCTACCAAATGGCCGTACAGATATAAAGAGCAGAAGTCAGAAAGAACAGGGAAGGAGCCTGTGAGTCAGCCTTGGGGGGTTAATGAGGGCTTCCTGGAGGAGGGGCAGCATTTGAGCACCTGAACCACATCTGCCTGGGTTGGGTTTGCTAGCAGCTTTAACTGGGATGCAGCTGGCCGAGGAGGCTGCAGCTGGCCGAGGAGGCTGCAGCTGGCCGAGGAGGCTGCAGGCGGCCTTCACCAGCCTGGTGGATCCTGAAGGCTGCTCTTCCTGTGGACAGGCTCCCTGGTTTCGTTGCTTCCTTAATGACAGGTTGGGTTGGGCTGTTCTGCTCTGGCGTGGAGGTAAGAGGCTGGGCTCTCCTGGATGTGAAGCCAGGTGGCAGCCACCAGTATTAGCATTGCTAAGGGTCCCTCGGGGGTGGGACGTGACAATGGCCGTGCAGGATGAGGGGAGAGGTGGAAGCAGGTTTCTGCAGACCTCTTTAGGAGACTGCTTTTAAGTAAGCAGAAAAGAGAGTTCAGGGCACATGTACTTCTGACTGTCTCCAGCAGGGTTAGTCTCTTCTGTGTGCTAAGCGAACTGTCTAGCAGTGCCTTGGACCTTCCAGGAGAAGTCGCCTTGCTCCTGACTTCTGCACACTTGGCATATTCACACAACCCAGGCCGCTGCCAACCAGTGGTGCCTGAGCACTGCCACTGTCTTGGGAAAGGGGCATGACTTGCTGGGAAACAGAGTTTGCCAACATGGACTGGACAGTGAGAATGAACACACAAACCACACTCCGGACACTGACAGGGATTAGGAACTGATCACAGATCTAGGAAGCAAGGTAGCTTTCACAGCTTTGCACCTTAGGAATCAACAGTTAGGGCCACTCACAAAGCTGAAACCTCACCTCCTGACCGAGCCAGAGGGAAAGAGGCACCTTCACGTGCCCATGGGATAGACGAGGAGACTGATCTGCAAAAGGCCTCTGTCTTCTGCTTGGCTGCTGACGCTGAGTAAGTCGTCGTGATGTGCCTCAGTCTCCCTTACGGCAAGCAGTAGGATAAGCGGCTGATTACTAGCAAACAGTATGGTTTGCTGAGGTTCCTGATGAAAATGCTTAATGACAAAACGTAAGAAAGCCACCTTTTTGCAGGCACGATTTGTATCCATCCTGCTACTCGTCCACCGTTGTCCAGGCTGTGGCGAGGAAGAGCCTTGATGTTTATCCAGCGGCTTCTACAACTCTGCTCACCCTCAACCTCGCGAGACAACTATCACTATAATGCGTCCACTCTTCAGGTGGAGGGACTATGGCTCAGAGAAAGCAAGCGACTTGCTCAGGCTTTCCAGCAAACCAGACGATCTACAACTGTGTCTGGCCTCACATGACAAGGCGTCTGTCAGCAAAAATAGCTTCATCAGAGAGGCATGAAAGGTTTACAAAACGTGTGTCTTTTAATGTGTCAGGAACGCGCCCGGACACGGCCGGCTGGGCCGGTGAGCAGGAGGAACACTCAGAAGGGCTCACTTGCCGCAACGCTGAGGATAAGATGGGTAAAATACACACATCTGATCTCTGCACCCCCTGACCTCGAGTGGGAGAAATAAGTCGACATGCCTCATACCACAGTGAGACCAACGCCTGATGGGACAAGCATTGATGCTGAGCACACAGGAGGTCTGGGAATGCGAAAATCTCAGTGAGTTTGACTCCAGAGCAAGATGTTTATCTAGCAAGATATTCCCTCCCTCACATCCCAGCCATACAAATCATTATCTAAGAGAAGAGAGGAGAATATTCCTCCCTGTGTATTTGCATAGCTTTGAAAGTTCTTTGTCTAAGATAGATTTTCTTAAGGCTACTGTAATTGAATTTTTCCCATGTGCTGGGAGCCGGGCCCATAAGTATTTGTTAAAGGAATAAATGCAGGATCTTCACAAACCCTCTGCAGGGCTGGTACTTTTATCCCCATTTTACAGGAGAGGGAAATGCATTCCAGCTTGAAGGGATGGAGGAGCACATCAAGGTGGGGCAGGGCAGAGAGTAAATGATAGATTAGCGGCAGTCACCTCTGGTCATCTTGGATGCAGAGTCCCTGACAGCTTACACTGTAGTTTGCAAACACTGACAGGGCAGAGCTGTCTACGCCAGGCAGACTACACCTGGCCTGGACTCAGAGGAGGAATGCTGCTCTGGGCTGGGCGATATGGAGAATGGGAGAAGGTAGGCTGCAGGTGCCAGCTGGTCCTGCAAAGTTGTGGCGCTCTCTCCATGTCCCAGGGCATGCCAATGGTGAGAGCGCCAGGGTTTCCTTGCACTCGAGGATCAGTGTGGCTATGGAGGTGACCAGGCCTGCTCCGACTTGGGGCATGTCTGCGTGGAAGGTGACTGCTGCCTTGTGGAGGTGGATATACTTGCAGGTCATGAGGGGCACTCAATGGAAAGCAATTGTTAGGGAAGGGGTTAGACTGCAATTAAAGAAGGGTCTAGTGTCCTGAACAACTCAGCTCTATTGCAGCTTGGGGCTCTGTCTCTAGAAATATATTTCCCACCTGGACTTCCCCAGATGCCCAAGTCTTTTGCGTGATCTCTGCCATCCAGGCCTGGGAAGACCACATAGCCGAGGCGCACACAGGGCAAGGATACAGGGAGGTTCAGTGGTGCCCACTGCGTTGGGTGCCTGGTCTTCCTTTTGAGGGGCTTGGTGTCTAGCTGGGAGAAGAGGGAGACCATTTATATGTGAGGATACACCAGAAAATGAAGAAATTAGTTTTGCTCATGATTTGAAGAATCACTGTCGTCACTTTAGGTATGTGTGTAACGTTTTATCTCTTTGATCAAATGATAAGTTCCCCAAAGAAGAGCTTGGTCTTCTAATAAGCTCCTGACCCCATGGTGGTACCACAGACACTTGAGGCCCACAATTTATGGAATGATATGTGGGCAACTGGCTGCAAACAGTGGTTTACACTTAAATTCTACTGGGCACCAACAGCCTAAGACGACAGATGGCTTGAAGGGTTTCATCAAGAAGAAATGCACTCCTGCCCCAGGCCATTGGTGGAAAGGCTCCAGCTCCCGACATCAGCAGGATGTGGTTCTCAGCTCAGGAGCTCGACCCAAGGACAGTGGGGTTTTGTTGATGGTAGAAGACGCTACGGAGGGCAGAGGTTACAGGTGTAGACTCTGGAGCCAGATTGTTTGGGTTCAAGTCCCAGCTTTTAAAACCGGTGATATCTTGGGCAAAGCACTAAATCTCTGTATCTCAAGTTCCCTCACCTATGAGGAGCCACGTACCTAGCTATGTAAGTAGTATATGGTTGTTGTAAAGATTAAAGGACAGGAGAGTATTGGGGAACAAAAAAGTGTTAGCTGTTAATATATAGTAGAGGGTTGGCCAGTGGAAGTGAGGGGCACCTAGAGTGGGCTGGAGGGAGGTGTCGGGAAGCTTTCCCAGGAGTTGCACAGGTGTCTTCTAGCAGAAGCGAGGGTGACCCCAGCTGGGGGACAGTATGAACAAAGGCCTGGAGGCAGCGTGGCTAGAAACTGCATGTCATACGGTGTAGCTCCAGGCCAGGTGCCAGGGAGGGACAGGAAGACAAGGCAGGTTACAGATGCCCCTGGTCACCTGACCAAAGAAGGTCAGGTCACTAGAAGCTTGCCATGACCTGCTAAAAGGTTTGGATTTTATCTCTGAGGGAACAGGGGTAACCCTGGGAGGATTTTAGTGATGTGTGTGTGTGATGATCAGATTTATATCCCAAGATGCCCATTCAGCGGGGTGGGGGAGGGGAGTAGGATCGGGTGGCAGGGAGGCCAGGAGGCAATGAGGACGCTGTGCCAGAAATGCTGGTGAGTGATGGTAAGGCTCACACTAAGGGAAGGGATGGAGAGGACGGCTCTGAGGAAAAGCAAGAGGTTAAACAACAGGATCAGCATACACAAAAACTGCTCCCCCACCAATGACAGTACGCACCATGCCTCACCCACACGCCGAGCTCTGTGCCCAGCACAGTGCACACATGGTGCATCTTGCTAGGTCGTTTTTTTTTCAGTACGGAGGACGGAACCAATGGCGTTCACACTATGCTACATAGCCAGCCCCCTTTTAAATTTTGAAACAGGGTCTCACTGAGTTGCTAAATTGCCCAGGCTGGGCTTGAACTTGCGATCCTCCTGCCTCAGTCTCCCAGAGTGATGGGATTACAGGGGTGTGCCATCAGGCCTGGCATCATCTTGTTACTTCTTGCCCAAACCCTATGAAGCTCAGCGTGGGGGTCAGGGGGGCAGAATGAAGAGGGAATGGGTGCCCTGAAGAGCTGAAGGACAGCTGAGGCGCAATCTGCTAACTCACCTTTGATAAACATGAAAAAAGGAGGATGGTTTTATTACAGAGTAGCTAATGATGAGAGGTCAAACGGCTGGCCAAAGGCACTCAAGAAAGGGATGAAGGCAATGGTGCGTGCCCACTTTGAATTATTTAGGAACCAAACACCAAAAGTCAAAATTGCTTGACTGCTGTGTGTGTGTGTGTGTGTGTGTGTGTGTGTGACCACGCACTCATACACGCTCCATGCTCAGGCATTTGGATGGGAAAGAACCGTGAGAAAGGAGGGAGGGGCTAGGAATGGGTCTGAGCCTCCTTATGAATGATTGGGACGTGGGTGTCACAGGAATGAAATCAACAGATGGCAATAAATTTGTAGGAAACAAAAGAGACAGATTTAAATCCAGAATCACAGGGGCCCTTAAACTGCTTCTATGCAAGGGAGGCAGGGGAACATCAGACATTTTTTTAAAGGATTAGCTCAATTCTGATCTGTCTCCCTCCGGCGTGGCAGGCAGGGATGGGGAGGAGGAGTGTGGCTGTCCTCATGATGGAGCAGAAAGAATCAGAGAGTAATGGGGTGGGCGGAGAGGGGAGCAGGGAGAGGTCCCCATTCATTGCTGTGCAGTGAGCTGGCTCTTGACAGGCAGGGAGTGGGTGGCTGTTTATCTCTCAAACCTCAGCTATTTTCTTCAGCAACGAGGTGTAAACTAACTTTCTTTAGGGCAAAGTCTTTGGCTACAGTGGGCTGAGGAGGCACATCAAATGTACAGAGCCCTCAGGGCAGGCGAGACCTGTCATTTCTTCCTGGGAGAAAACTCCTCTCTTCTTCATCATGGTCCCTCTCCTAGAGGCTTCTCTGTGTGCACATTCGCCTTGCCATGAAAAGGAAGCCCCCTTTGCTAGCCCCCTGTCCACGATGAAATGAAGGTTTTGTTTTTTTTTTTTCCAGAGGTGGAGCGAGGCTTGGGAGAACTCATCATTTATTAGACTTGACTTTTATTTGAAAGGTACACATCAGTTCCTTGAATCTCAAATTATGTCATGAAGACATGAGGGGGGACCAGGAGAGGCCTCAAGTTGGGTTGAGTACACTCTCATGGTGAAGAATGTGCCACCTGGAAGGTCTTGGGGCACACAGAGACTCAGGAAGCCCAAGCTGCAGGAGGCAGCATCTCTGCCATCAAAGCTGCTCCCATTGAGTTCAACTTTGCAAGCCAGAGGTGCCCCTAAACACGGTGCCCAGGCAAGATTTTACACTGAGTATGCTTTCATCTGCCTCATGCCTGTGCCTGAGCCCAGCCTTCCCGGAGCCTACAGAGGCCCATCAAGGGTTAGTGCTTTACCTGTAATTTCCACAGCAAAGAAGGCTTCTTGTGGGCAACAGGAGCACAGAAGGGCCTGCTGGGTGCAGGACACCCACCTGCTTCTGTGTTGGGTGGAGTAGGGGAAGGGATGAGTCAGATGTTGTTTTCCCAAATTCCCTGCTAGCTGCTTTATGACTCTAATACCACAATGCATTATTTTAGAGAGTCAGCAAAACATCCAGTCTTGAATCTGTATATGATCAAGGACAGACTCAAGCCAGACACATTTTTGGCACCAAATGGAGCCCATCTATACAAGTTTCCCAAATCAAAGGTGACTTTTCCTTGGTTGGCTGCATATTAAGCTGGTGCTCAAAGTCAGAGGTGGAAGGCTTGTAGGATGGCACAGTGCACAAATAACAGAGAGTAAGTCACAAGATACTCTTTTAGTCTTCTGTCTGCTCCTTCTGGCCCCGGACAAGTCACAGCACTTCTCAGAGCCTTAATTTCTTCACGTGAGGAAGAGAGATGCCAGTTCCTCTGCTACCTTCTCAGTTACTTTGAGAAATAAAGGAAATGCTGTGAATGAAAGTGCTTTGCAAAGGGCCCCTACCTGTACATAGGATGGTCTAGAACCTTCCCTGGGGGATAATTCAGGGGGATGCTTTATGCCTTTAGTGCAGGGCACAGAAGTCCCAGGTTACTGCCACCATCATTTTTTGTGAAGTCCTTTTGAATGGCCCAGGGACCAATTTCTATTCTTCATTCAGGGTTTTATGGCACCTGGGACCATAAACATTATGTTTATTTAGGATACTGAGTCATTTTTTTCTACTTCTGAATTTATTTTCATTTCACCCAGTGCCTAAAACAGAAGTTGGTATAAAGGTGAGGCTTATAACGTGTTTAATAAAATAATTACTAAAGAGCTGCTCACAGGCTACTTAGAATGATGTAGTCCTTTGGGGAATGAGAAGGGATGAAAAATTGTTCTTGGTTACCAGTGCTAGGAGAAAATTCGGTAACCTGTACCTGAGCTGCAAGCCATCCAAGGTCAGAGCTCAACCATGCCAAGCAAAGACATGAAATTATTCTGGGGGCTTTGAGCTGCCTATGAAGGGACCCAGATCACGCAAAAAAGGGAGGATGAAGAGGTGAGAATATACAATGTGCCAGGGATGCACATTCAGTTGATGCTCAAACTCAGAACTCGGAAGGCCAGCAGGATAGTAAAGTGGACACATGGATAAGGAAGGAATCTTAGGAGACATCTCAGTCAATCTCTCAACAAAGGTAAGAAACTGAGCTGGGGCACAGTGGCACATGCCTGTAATTCCAGCTACTTAGGAAACTGAGGCAAGTGGATTGCAAGTTCAAAGCTGGCCTGGGCAACTCAGCAATTTATCGAGAATCTGTCTCAAAATAAAAAGTTAAAAACAAGGGCTAGGGATGTAGCTCAGTACTTCCTGGGCTCAATCCCCAGCAACTCCTACCATCTCCCCCTCCAAAAAAACAGTTAACGACTGCTTCCTGAGCATTAGTGTCCACTTCATTCTGGCTGGTAGGAATTAGCCTGGGCATATTTATTTTGGCAGCATTAGGTCCTTCCCCTCTCTCAGTATTCAGCGCTCAGGCTCAGTTTAGCACTTCGTGATGACGACCTGCCATCTCTTCTTGTAGGTCCGATCCCAGAATCCCATGCCACCCACCACACACACAGCCATCGGGGTCCTAGAATGGTAAGCTTGGAACCTGACCCCAGGGATTTGAGTGCTGGGTTTGGTTCCTGCCTGGCTGGAACTCAGGAAAGACCAGGTCTAGGAGGAGACAACAGAAAGAACCTCAGCCTAGGAGAGATGCGCAGCAGAGCAGCAACAGATACAGGGAAAACCACCTGGTCAGGACCGGGACATGAAAGCCTGGTTGTGGGTGTGGCCCATACAGCAAGAAACATCCCAGACTGAACATGCTGTGGTTTCAGAGATGAAAAGCAGGCTAGAGGCCAGGATAATAATAACTCCTACCATACATGGGGATCAGAAAGCCAGGGGCACAGTGAGGTCCTCTCTCGATGGCAGACAGCTCAGGCCAGACCCTTGAGAACAGAGAGTGAAGGATGACCGAGTGCGAACCTCTAAGGACGCATTCGGTAACCAGCACAATTTTGCCTGGAGCAGGCTGGATGGAAAGGCAATTTATAGTGTTGTCAAGGTCTTAATGATCTATTGGGTTTCTTTGCCTCTCTGATCAGGAAGCCCGCGGTGGACTTGTCACAGTACTGAGCACCTGGGTGCTTACCAAACACCAGCTGGCAGATTCTGGGGTATAAAGGGGTTTAACACAGTCACACTTTTTCTTCATAATATGATTAATTTCCTAGCAAAATTCTTGGCACATTCCAGATATTTAATAAATATTTATCCGTTCTGTTATTTGTCCATCCATTTTAAAAGAATTTAACACAAACACCATGCCTGCACCGCACCAGGCACTATTTTAAGCACTTTATAAATGTCGACTCATTTAATCTTCTTAAGAACTTTATGAAGTAGGACAAGTATTACCCTTTCTTATAGGTGGGGAAGCAGAGGTAGAGAGGTTACTCTGCCTGAAGTCACTCAGCTAGTAAGTGGTGGGGACAGGATCTGAACCTATGTACCATGGTTCCTGAGTCTATGCCTTTTCATATGTTGTCTTCCATCAAGGAGAAGTCAAAGGCCACGAATTCTTGGTGGCTGGTGGCTTCTGAACCTCATGCTGCTTCTGCATTGTGGTACGGCCCTTCCGTTAAACGACCTTCTGAGCTGAACAGTAACAACTGTTCTCAAGGTCCGTGATCTAGTCAGGAAGAAACTGCAGTGGAATTTGAAGGCAGCTAGCTGTGAGGGGCCCCGAGGGCTACTAATTCAACTCAATTCTGATAATGTATTTTAGAGTTTTTGCCTTATAGATAAAAATCTCAAAGTACCTTTCATATAGCTGCAGTTTTGTTAAGTTTCTACAACACTTTTCTTTGAGAAATTCTAATCATTTGCTGTCGATAGGTTCCTCAAGCCCTGCTTAGAAGGTAAAGCTCATCTTTTTCTTTTAGATGAAGCGTCTGTGTGCATGATCATGGTGGTCAGAAGCACAGACTTGGGAATGTCTGAACCTGGTGTTAAGTTCTGATTCTAGCACTGTAAATGTGGGCAAGTTTTTTTTTTGCAGCCTTAGTTTCACAATGCATGAAATGGAGCTAAGACAAATTTAAGCGAGCTTTAAGTGTGTTATAATTTGTGTAAATACCTAGCATCTCTTATCTTGTGCCTGTTCGGTGGTAGATATCTGCATTAGGAAAGAATTTACCCAACAGTCAGGTAGGTGGGTGGGGTGTAACTCAGATTCCTAATGGAAACTAAATGAAAATGCAGGAAGAGACAACCCATTCTGCCACTTTGAACCAAGATGCTCAGGTGTCAGTGTGGGTCCAGATCTGTTCCTCTGATGCAATTGCCTATTAGGCTAGGAAATGTCATTCCTCTTGATAGCCATCCCACTACACAGTGAGATCCTCTGAGGGTCTCTTAGCTTTTTAGATGAACTTAGGCAATTCCATTTCATTTTTTTAACGTGTTTTCTCACCTGTAATAAAAAAAGAAGTTGGACTGGGATCTCCAAGTCCTTCTCAGCTTCTGAGGTTCTATCACTTTCTCTTTTTCCAGTATCAACTTCTTAAATGGAGTAACTGATCTGGAATTAGATGCCAAGCGTGGCCACTTCCTAGCTGTGCAAATGTACCAAATCAGCTCAGCTCCTGAGCCTTGGTTTTTCCACTCATTCGACAGAACAATAATGTCATCTGTAAGGGTGGGTGTGAGGGGCAGCAGAAGTAACACACACACGGAAGCATTTCTGTCAGTGTTGTAATTCAAGCTGAGCCCTTTGCCTCCAATTCTAGGCTCATGTGACCTAACCACCTGGAGATCTCTGTACCCTGGAACAGCTCAATACAGGGAACCTCCATGCCCCGCTGCCACCTCTAGAGGAAGTCAGCCCACCTGGTGGCAGGGTGACACAAGGCAGGTGTGCCTTCTTGGGGTCACTGGTAGTACCTTTTAAATGCCAGGCACTTTGCCTCCTGGTCCCACTCGCCACCTCTTCACCTTCTGCTGGTCTTTTTCAGACCATTTGGAAGACAAGGAAGCTGACAAGCTATTGCCTGCTGAAGCCAAATGACAGTGCGGAAGGAGCCCTGGGGGTCAGGCCAGGGAACAGGGGCAGGGAAACTTGGAGCCAGCTCCTGGGACTCTCTGATGCTGCAGGGGAAGTGAAGATGGCTGTGCTTTGGGAGAGCCTCGAGGTACTTCAGGAATGCAGCTTCCTCCTGGAAGAACCCTGTGGCTTAAGGCAAAGTCAGAGCTCTAGAGGGTGTTCAGGGGGATAACAAAGGCTTACTCATTCAGCAAAGTCCTGCAGAACACCTCAGAGAAACCAGGTCTGCTGAGGCAGCAGTACCCTGGCTATGCCTGCGCACAGTGGGTCATTTGCTGGACGGCCTATCCTGGGCCTTAGACTCAAGACACTCCCAGTGCCTCGATCCTTCTCTTAACCCCCAATAGCAGAGTGTGAAGAAATCTCAGGTTTTTTTTTTTTTTTTTTTTTTTTTTAATCAAAGAGCTTTGTTGCCTGGACGGGCAACTGTTTTGGAAGACATTCTCTCACAATCAGAAAGAGCAGTCACTAAAAGCTTACTTCTGCTTATAATCAAGGAACGGACAAATCTAGTAAGCAAATCATAATAAACTAAATACCTTGGAAGAGTCTGCCACTAACAAAGTTATTCTTGAGTGCACATTTTTAGTTTGCAAAATAAATCCCTGGGGTGTCAAAAATGAAGAGAAAACTGAAAACTCAAGAGGTTAAGCAGGCTTAGCCTCAAAATGCATAAAGCAAACATTGAAAGAACCGCGAGGAAAGTCATAAACACACTAACACAGAGAAATTTCAACAGATCTGCTCGAAAATTGATAGATCAAGCAGATAGAAATTATCAAGAATACAGAACAATTTGCACAACACAATTAACAAGCTTGATCTTATGCACATAAGAAATACAGATTCCTTTAAAGCATATATAAAAGCTACATAAATGTGTAGCAGTTGGAGGATATGGCCCAGAACTGAGATTATAATCTAGTATGGAAGTTAATTTTCACCAGGTGCTGCAGGCCAGGGAGATTGATCTCAGCTCTGTGCTGGATCATGTGGGATGGTGTCAGAGAAGCAGAAGAATTTGAGACTGGAAATAACTGCATGCAGCATTTTAACAGGTCAGGTGTTCAACATCACTCTACAAATTGGTCTTGCTTTTGAAATTTGGATACTACTAACTCTTGAAGACAACCCCTCTGTCCCATCTACTTTTTCTCTCTGGTTATTTTGCTTCAGTTTAACTACGGGTATTTCTAACAGAATATTTTTTGATATCCTTGCTTTTGGAGGATGGCAAGAAAAAGTTCCAAGATGATTTCCTTTCTGTGGAAAGTCTTAATAATAGGGTGCAATTCTAGACCCTAATTCTGATGACCAGATACTTTAGGAAATACTAGGTGCTGAAGATAAATCTTAAAAACAAACAAACAAAAAAACCCTCCCAATACCCACACAAAGATCTCCCTTTCAGAATGAAGCCCTGAATCTTCCTGCATTCTGATCTGGGAGCATCCCTGCTCTTCTTGGCTAAGCAATAGAAACCTGTCCACCTGTGGCTGGTTCTTCCAGGAGGAAGCTTTGTGGGCACCTGGCCTGTGAGTCCTCAATCTGGAGCCTAATGTTGCTAACCTAAAACTACAGAATAAGCTGAGAAGAAACCATCTTGGGTTCTGGGTGCTCACAAACAATCCCAAGGTTGGCTGCTCCCAAGTGACTCTGCTTCAAGTGCCAGCTCACTTAACTATTCAATGACTTGGCTAGAGGGAATATGCTGCTTCATTTGCACAAGTCCTAAGGTTAAAGGTCAACAGGAAGGCTTTCCACAGACACTTTACCATGCAGACAAATACTAATTCTCTCCTTCCATTCATCTTTGCAAATCTCGTGGTTCTGTGGGAGAAAGGGGGCCCTTACCCCCAAATCTACACTGTGGCTCCTGTTTATTAGTCAATTTTCCTTAAGGTTTGGCATTCCGTCTACTTATGCAACAGTTCCATCTCTGAAAGTCCTTTCTATTGTGATAGAACAAGCCCACAGGTACAGGAGGTCTAGATTCTCTTGGGATTCTGGCTCTAAAAAGACAGCCTCTTACAGGAGTCTGAGGAGCTCAGAAGAGAAGGCAGTGGCCAGTGATGGTGAAGGAGGCCCACCCAGCTTGCAGAAGGCCACTCCAGTCTCTTGACTCCCACCCTCTTCCCTCTCAGGAACTTCAGCAGGAGCTGAAGCTGTTCCCTCATTTCAAGACTGGAGAGAGCTTCCCAGGGAGCTTTGCAGAGGGAAGGTTATGGCAGGTAGCTGTTCCTGGATATCAGGAATACAGATGGGGCAGCTACCAAGCCTGCTTGGGCTTCCCAGTTCCACACCTGGCAGGATAGGACCAAGGTCAAGAGTTTGTGTGGCCTTGTCAGGCAGGCCGACTGGGGCTTCCTGTGGCTCTGTCTGTACCCCATTAATTATCCTCTTTTCACATCTCAGGATCTGCTCTTGACATCCAGGCCTTTCTGATGGTACCATGAAAATAAGGGCAGTAAATCATGTTCTTCAGCTTCTTTTGTACCCACTCTCCTGCAGACTCACTTTGAATGAAACTGGCCTTCAGTGCTTGCTGATTCAATCTCCCTTTTATCTGTACCCTCCTTGGATTCTAGATCCCACCTACTTGGGAAAGTCTTCAATGCTCCAGTCTGAACTGTGGTGGAGCTTCCTCACCAGACAGCTGGAACTACAGTTTAGTTGCCCTTTTGAGTGACAAGTACTTTTCTTCAAGATCACCTGTGCGTGGAACCCACTTGTAAGAAGCAGCCCAGCCAGATGTGGAGGGACCATGGAGGACAGAGTGGCTCCTGGCTCCCGGGCAAGAGGTGGGTGATTCTGCTACCAGGGTGAGGGTTGGCCTTGTCCTCCGGCTGTGACTCCATGTTTGTCTCTCCAACTTGGGTGAGCCCAAGAAAGGGGACCAATTAGAAGTTTCAGGACCCATGAGAACAAGGGTCTGGGGGGCAAGCATCTGGGTAAAACTCAGCAGCCTGATAGGATGCTGGGCCAGAAAGGCAGAGATTCCAAAACCAGGCAGGTAACTATTCAGACGGACACAAAGCATGTATAAGCAATAGATTTTGACAAAGGCAGACAGGAGCCCGACAACGCTAAAGAATCAGGCAGCAGGGCTGATCAGACAGGCATCAAGATCCATGAGAGTTACAGGATATGAACAGGCCACGGCAGGCAGGCAGCATGAGACTCAGGGCCCAAGTTAGCCAGAAACCTTAAGATGCCTCCTGCTCCAAGGAGGCCTTCAGAGATGGCTGGAACCAGGGCAAGTTTAGGAGGGAAAGCAAGGCTAGAACGGGACCATGTAAGGAGAAGATGGACATCACCCTGGATTTCCAATCATCTTCATGAGAGGGAGCCTGGAGTGACACAAAGACAGCAGTGTCAGGGAGTAGTGGCAGGCTGCTTGGAGGTATGTGCACCCCTCTGTAGTCCTTCCTCTGTATTCGCGTCAAAACCCAGCAAGGGCAAAGCGAAATGTGGGGTGGCCTGGGCCTGTTCTCTCCTGCTCCTTCTTTAGAGTAAGCAGACGTAGCACAATTAGACCAGCTCTGATATTAAATTATTTCCTTAACAAAAAAGAAAGAAAGAAAAAAAATTGTGAGTGAAACTCAACTAAAAGCCATAACAGAGACAGAGTCCTCAAGCTGCTAGGATATCCCTCTCAGACTTCCCCCATCTGTTCTGCTCTCTGGGGCCTCCCAGCTGAGCCCTGCTGTCAGAGGAGGGCCCCTGTCCCCCTCACAATCTGTCATCTTTGACACCACTTGGATCTTGTTTCCTCTGGAGCTGCCAGGGGCCATGAGGATACCGCGCCTGTCTGTGGGCAGTGGGCCAGGAGGCCCATGCCTGCCATCGGCACCCGGGCTGGGTGGGAGTGAGGGTAGGAGGGGTGGAGAACAGGGGTCTGGGTTGTGGGGCATCCCAGCTGAATCTCAATTTTTCCATGCATCTCTACTTCCTCGGCTGCCAAGCCCTCCTATTTCCTGCCATCTGTGATGGGTGTCTCTCGGGAGACCCTCTCCTTTCTAGCTTGCTCATCAGTGTCTGGACGCTGGGAACAGGCTGGTCTCTGATCTCCCTTGGGCTGATCTGTGCTCCACTCTGTGCTGCCAAGGGACAGGCTCTGCCTGTGCTCTGTGTTGCACCTCCTCTCTCAGGCAGGTGGCCATCTCTGCCTGAAGACCTGGACCCTCAGCCAGCCAGGTGGGGACAGTGATAAAAAATAGGAGATGCTGAGCACTGACTGCTGCTGCACAGACTGGGGTGCTTCAGCCTTAACCCACAGAGTGAATAGTGGTCAAGGCTCAGAGGTAAAGAACACTGGCCTTGGGGCTGTGTGGACTCGGGTCTGAGCCCTGCTTCTCTCACTCATGTGCAGCATCTCCATCTGCAAAGTAGGCAGCCGGGCCAGAGGATTTCCTATACCACCTCACGCCCAGTGAGTCAAGGATGATTCTGCGGACCTTTCACTTGCATTTTCTGAGCTATTTCTCTACTCTTGAAACCCTCCTATGACTGTGAGCTGGCCGTACTCACTGGTGGGGGTGCTGGAAGGGCAAAGAGTACCGATTTGGGTACTCAGATGGTCCCTTGGGTGTGATCCTAAGACCCTGGTCTCATTAGTATCGGATCCTGACCAGCTGGGTGAGCCAGGCAGCTGGGAGGCGAGGAGGCTGGTCATTTCCAATTTGATTTAAACCCTTCGTTCCCCAGATCTCCTCGGCAAGGACAAAAGCAAACACCAGGCAGTCTCCCTGGCCATTCATCCACTGACACATCCACTCATTTAACCTTTATGAGGCACTACAACAGTATAGGGAGTCAGTGGAATTAGTTTCATCTGGTTTCTAAATCTAGCTCTGTCACTAATTAGCCAGGTAATGCTAGGCACGCTACCTAACCTCTTCCGGTCTCAGTCGTGTTACCTCTAATATGAGGAAATAATGGTAGTACCTACTTCACGGACTATGCAAAGGAGGTATGTGGCACTAATGAAGTGCTCAACAGATAGTTTTACTGTTATGATCATTAAGTTGCTCATGATTCCACAGGGAGGCAAACAATCAGCAGACAGATATCCACCCATCGCTCAGAGAGTACAGGTGTCCTCAAAAAGACAAGCTCCTTGTTTCTGAAGCCCAAGAAATCTCTTCAGTAGAAGTTGGGGTTTGGTTTGGTGGCACAAATCTCTCACCCTCTCAAAAAAAGGTGAACATAATTCATGGAAGTTCAGAACAGATTTTCAAATACAGTGATAGCTTGGATGTTGAACTCAATTCATTACAAATTTGTGTTCAGACACCGAAAAGTCTGAGAACTGAACATACTTTTCTCACAAGCAACAATGGAAAACCAAATACTTGGTTTTGAGGCCCAAAAAACTGTACTTATAAATTCATTCTTCCAGGACTTTAACAAACTTTGCAATGATTTCTCCCTTTCACTCTATCACGGTTCTCACAGTTTTCCTCTTAGCTTTACTGCTGGCATCACTTTCTCTGGAGTCCTCGTTATGATATTTTATGCAAATAAAGCACACAGCCCCCCCAAAGCACAATGGCGAATGTTTTAATGCACTAACACAAGCACTATACACTGTCTGGGCGAGAGTGGCGCTTAGACTGAAGCGTCACCACTTTGTGTCCGTGACGAGATGTGATGTGTTACTCACTTTCCGCCCACAGAATTTTTCCAGTCAAATTTTCAGTGTGACTATTAAGCAAAGTTAGAAACACCTACCAGATTTTTTTCAAACTTTGCTGTTCGAGTAGAGGAGAGTTTGAGCTTGGAGCCATTGGACAACCAAGGCATCATTACAGATGAGACATGAAAAAAAAATCTGTTTCTGGAGGGATTTCCCCAGCTCAGGTGTGGAGGCTGCCATTTTGGAATGGTGGCTCAATGGCACGGCTCTCGGGACAAGGAAGGTTCTTCCCTCACAGACTAGCATGTCCAAGACCCTGGCAGCTTCTCCCTCCCCATGCATTCCAGTTCCTGACCTCCTCCTCCTCGCCACAAGAACAGGGCAAAGCAACCGCTAATCTGCCTGTTGCCGGCAGCTCTCAGCCTACCCCTGCCACCCCCCATACCAGCAGCGCTGGCCTGTCTGCCCCTTCAGGATGCTGCGGAGACTGCTGACCGAGGGGATGTCGATTTACTGCTTCCCATCAGCCAGACCTTTGACAGATTCTGAGGGCTTCCGCCTGCCTGACACGGGCCCACAAGCCAGCTGGGAAAGGTCAGGTCCCAGGAGCACGGCCAGCAGAGGCTTCCCAGATGGGACTGACACAGCGGCCCCGCCGATGGGCCATCAAATGGCACATGGCCTGATTTGTCTTAATTTGACAGCCTGAACACTTCCTTTCGGTTTGAACACATTTAGACGGTCCTGTTTTCCCTCTGTTGTCTTCAAAAGCCATAAATGATGTCCCTAAAAAGGTGACTAGCTGCTGGCTGACCCAGAGGGCTCATGAACACAGCTCTGCACCCCCACACCTGTCCTTGCTTGGCCGACCATGTGTCTGGCATAGGCGGGCACCGGAGCAGGAGGTGGGAGGCCGAGGCACCAGGCCTGATTCTACCAGTGTTTGCCAGGATGACCTTGAGCACATTATTTAATCTCTTTGGGCCTCAGCTTTCTTATCTAAAATGGAGAACAACTGTTGCTCTACATGTGTTTCGTGATTATCATGTGGTTAATTACATGAGGTCCTCTTACAAACAGACAAAATTGTGAAAGGGACCTGGAAAGAATAAAATATAGTAAAGATAGTTTTGGACACAAATGACTTCAGGTATTGCTCTCATCTGTGCCCTTGAGCAAAAACCTCCACAACTTGCCCAAGCATGAACACTGTGGCTTACAAGCTCTAGTATGGCCTTGTCCCAAGTCCTTGGCTTGGACACAATGAAGCTCCTTCCAAGGCCTGACTGATACTGTCAGTCAGGGAGGGAGTGAGGTATAGCATTTCCATGAGGATGCGGCTCAGCTGCAGGCATCATGTGCGGGGATTAGGAGCAGCCAGGGTCCTGCACGCTGCCTACAGCAAAGCTGGGAGGGTGAGTACTAGATTAGATGGGCTCTCTCCCTCACTTTCCCCTAGTAAGAGGGAGAATAGCCCTGGTTCCACAGATACAAAGCAAGCCTTTCTCTTTTCTACCAGCTCCCACTGAGAGTTTTTCTGGGGGAGAGGGGAGAAGCTGAATGCCAGAGGCCCTCTCCAGTGTCTGCAAACTTCTCTGTCCAAGAAGCTGCAGGGCCACAGCCTCCCTGTTCCTTAAAACTGACCCAGCGTCACCCTCTAGTAACAAGCTCTGTAATAACAAAAATAACTGCATGTTACAGTTAATCTTGTAGGAAACAGAACAGATCTTATTATTGCCCTTTATGTAGAGGCAAACTAGACATTGAGTTGTTATGGGACCTGCCAAAGGTCACAGAGCTGGCACAGGAACCCAGGTTTTCTGATTCAAGAGCCAGCAGCTAGATCTTCAACTACATGGCGAACAGCTCCAACTGGCGCATGTCCCAGAACCTAATGAGGGAGTAGGGTCCACACAGCTAATGTGGTGGTCTGGGGGCCTCAACAAAGGGAAGTACCAAAGCTCTGAGAGCCAGAAATATCTCCAAAGAGCCAGGGGTGTCTTCCCCCACCAGAGAGAGGTCCTAGCTCTCCTTGTCCTCCTAGTCACCCACCCAAAGAGTC
>PVJO010023207.1:0-26486 GCA_004026905.1 Hystrix cristata | reverse complement strand
CAGGGGCGGAATGTTATGGTTTGTGTCTAGATGTCCCCCCAAAGCCTCATGTGGTGAGAGATAGCTGGATCTAGAGTGTGGGCTGCCCTGGGGGCAGGTAGCCTAGATAATAGAGGAAGAATGCTTAACTAGCTGCTTGTTTGCATTGCTGATTTGCATACATTCCTTGCATTTTCCTCACTTTACTTTGCGGCCGGCCACCGGTCTGCACGCCAGCCCGCCTGCCTCAGATCCAGCAGACTATAGACTGAAACTTCTGCAGACTGTGAGCTAATAAACCTTTCTTCCCCTAACTTTGGGTGTCGGGTATTCTGTCCCAACAACGAGAGAAAAGTAACTAAAACACCTTCCCATTTGCAAAACTTGCTACTTTGATATTAATTTTGTTTGTTGGCTTGTTTTGGTTTTTGAGACAGGGTCTTGCTCTGTAGTCCAGGATGGCCTTGAACTCACTATATAGTCCAGGTTGGCCTCAAATTTGTGGTGATCCTCCTGCCTCAGCCTCCCAGATGGTGGGATTATAGGCGTGAACCACCACATCTGGCTCAATATTAATTTTTAAAGCTAAACTTTAGAATTACTTATGCAAAACTGTGACTTGGAGGGCAAGGGAAATAGGCGGACAGATTGACATGTTGCTAGTAGTGGTTTTTAATTTTTTATTTATTTTTTATTTTTTTTATCTCCGGTGGCATTTTTCTTTTCTTGATATATAATTTTCTAACCAGAAAGGGGATTTTTTTGTTTGGTTTTTTTTTTTTGGTGGTACTGGGGATTGAACCAGAGTTTTCAGTCTAAGCTATTTCCGCAGCCCCTTATTTTGAGACAAGGTTTTGCCAGGTCACTGAGTTACCCGGGCCAGACTTGCACTTGAGATCCTCCTGCCTCAGCTATCTAGCATGTTGGGACCACAGATGCGTGCCACACCAAGCCCAACTATGGGAGGGAAGTAGTTTTCTAACTGTTAACCTCTTTTTAACATTGTTTTCGTTGTCACTGTGCAGGTTTTCAAGGAGGAGAAATACTTGAAAGAGGCTATGGAGTGTAGCGATGTGATTTGGCAGCGAGGTCTTCTCCGGAAGGGCTATGGCATCTGCCACGGCACTGCTGGGAATGGCTACTCTTTCCTGTCCCTTTACCACCTCACGCAGGACAAGAAGTACCTCTACCGAGCCTGCAAGGTGAGAACACTGCACACAGATGCTCCTGACACGACCTGTCTACTCTCCCCGCCTGGCTCTCCCCAGACAGGGCATCTGCTGTCCTGGTCTCTCCATGCTGTGGCGTCTTTGTCTGCAGCACAGGACAACACATGCCAAGGAACACATGTCCAAGGTCACAGTGCCTGGGTAGAATCACATCGTTGTGTCAGCTCAGTCTCCTCACTGGTAACTACCCATTTGCCAGGGTGTTCTGAGAATTGGTGGTGCTCACGTGCAGGTCATGGGCAGTTATCACTGCTCAGTCCACTACAGACCAAGCCCACACTCCCTTCTGGGGCACAGAGCTGTGCGAATGGGCTTTGCCCCTCCCCCACGTGTGTCTCCTGGCTGCACACCCGGCTGGCCACCACTCTGTCCATGCCTGCCCTCCTGCTCTAAGGGCAGAGGCGGAGGGTGCCATGCCCATGCCCTTGACCTCCCAGCACTGTTTCCTGCACCCGTGACCCCCACCCCCACCCAGCCTGCGCAGCAACCCCTTGCCATTCCAGGGTCAGTGCAGTGGGGTGTTCATAAGCCTTGAGACTCCCAGCTGGGACCACCACAGCCATCAGTTGTATGTTTTTCTTGTTTCTTGAGTGTGTCACACCAGTAAAATATAAGCCCCATGTCCCATTTGCCTGGGTCACTACTCTGCATCAGGACCCCAGCCCCAAACCCTGACCCTCACACTGCTGTCTGCGGGGCCTCCAGCTCCTGTGAGCTCCCTGCAATGTCCTCAGGCAGGAGCGCTGTTCTTACAAGGAACTCTTTCCTGTCAGTTTGCAGAGTGGTGTCTGGACTATGGAGCACACGGGTGCCGCATCCCTGACAGGCCCTATTCCCTCTTTGAAGGTAGGCATTCAGCGTTCGCGTCAGTGGAACGGGGCCTGCTGTCCCTGGGCCTCACATGCCTGCCTTTGGTCTTGCTTGAGTAATAACTTCAGAACCACAGTGGCTGTGCACGGGCCAGATTAGTGCTAAAAATGGTGCCAAACATCTTTACTGCGCCCATCCTCTGTCCCGTCATTTCCTCCATTGTCCTCAGATCCTCTGTGAAGGGTTTGCGGACAGGAGGGAAGGCCTGCCAGTCAGTGGCAGGAGACAGCACGCTCAGCCCGCTGCATTTCACCTGTAACAGGGTCTATCGAACATCGATGGGCTCACAGCAACCTGATGAGTTGTTAAAAAAAAGTCATTAAATTATGTAAGGAAGTTAATAATATCACCGATTAAAAGTATTAGTAATTAAGAATATTAGTAATTAAAAAAACTGTACTAAGAGCTAATATTGAACAAAGTTCTGAAAGGGAAGAACAATAACAGATGTTCATAAAAACAATAACTGGCAGTCTGCTGCAGGCATGACAGACTGTAATTCAGGAAAATAGGACAGTCCTGTGGAAAGCCGAGCATGTTTTTTGTATTTGTGTGTGTGCTTGTGTATAGATTGGCTCACTTATAAACCACAGATACCAAAGGCAGAGACGAACTGCTGTTGAGATGAGTTGATAAGTTTTAATCATGTTAGAGCCACATCTCACACCCAGAGTAAACTTCAGAAGTAGTGAATGGATTTTTAATGAAATAGATGGGTATTTAACTTGGTCAGTGCCCTTTCTGTGTCACTTGATAAGGCTATGTGCTTTTCCTTCTTAGTCTACTGATATTGTCAGTTACATTGATTTAAGCCAGTTTCTATCTCCGGAATAAACCCTGTTTAGTCATAGGATATAGTTCTTTTTACATATTGCATAACCCAGAATTTGCTAGCATTTTGTTAAGGATTTTTTCATCTGTACTCACAAGGTTGTTGTCTCTAGTTTTCCTATTTTATACCATACTTATCTGGTTTTGGTATCAGGGCAATACTGATGTAGTGGCTTCCTTGAATTTTCTGTTTTCTGGAAAAGATTGTATATTAATTGGTGAAAGAACTGGTGTGAATATAATTTAAATGTTTGGTAAAATTCTCTAGTAAATATTCTGGGACTGGAGATTTCTTTTTCTAGAGCTTTTGAAACAGTTTCAGTTTCTTTAATAGTCACAGGACTGTTCAGGTTTTATGTGTTTCATATTCAGTGAGTTATAGTATTTTGCAGTTTTCAAATCTAGCACATTCCATCAGTGATGTCAGATTTACATGTGCAAAGCTATCAGTAGTATTCCTTTATTATCCTTGTGACAGCTGAGTCACCTGTAGTGATACCTCCTGTTTTATTCCTGGCATTGGTAGTGTGTGTTAGTCATGTAATGGAAGCAGAACATTGGTCAGATCTTTGGGGGAATGTTGTGTCTTTATGGTTTTCAGAAAATCATAAAGAAATATTTCTCAGAATAAAACTTTTCATTCTCTGTGACATGAAAACACAGTGACGGATAGTCCATTTCAGACACTGCCAGTGAGCCATCCCTGAAGCTTTTCTCTTGCTTTGCAGGCATGGCCGGCGCTATCCACTTTCTCTCCGATGTCCTGGTGCCAGAGACATCACAGTTTCCAGCGTTTGAACTTGGGTCTTCCCAGAGGGATTAAAAAGGTGCAAAAACACAACTCAAATGCCCGTTGGACCAAAAGCCTCCAGATTGCTCAGTGCCTGACACACAACCAACTGTGAATCCTGAATGAGAAAGCAGACACCTTCACAGGCCCCATATGATGCAGAGCCCTAAGTTAGAGCATGAGTGACAGAAACCATCCCATCAGCCTTTGTGAAAGTGTTGCCTTCAGTGTGTGAAATACGAGTTCTTCACATCCAGTTCCTGTAGTGTTTGCATGTTCCCTGGTGTTGTCTGTAGTCTCAAGTTGTTCTCTTCATACAGGTATGGAGCCACGTGTGCATGGGTTCTGGCGGCAGCTGCATTTCTGCATATAGTGCATAAGGGTGTCGCCTCTGTGGACAGGCAGGAACTGTCAGGAGGTGACTCTTGTGTATTAGAAAGATCCTCAAGGGTGGCATCCTGGTGAGAAGGTCCTAGTGTTTTCTATAGGTACCTTTCTGAAGTATATGAAGAAAAGACCACTAAACACTGAGAAGGAACAGTAGACAAGAGGGCATCCAGTGGGACATTTGTGGAGAACATAGGGTTGCACCTATGTTTTGTGCTGGCTTCGAGTTCTCGAGAAGTGGGAGGGGCCACTGTGGCTCCATTAGGGTTCCTGTTGTTTCAAGAGCTTTATGTGAAGTTCTCAAGGTTCCTTGTGGTTCAAGGGAACCCTGAGCATTGAACTTTGCAAAGAGTAACCTTTACTGACCACATTGTGACAGTAATGTCTAAACATTGGTAGCTCTAGAACATTCACCCAGTGTGTTATAACAGATCCTATCTCAACTTTACCAACATGGTGACTTAATAATTTTAAGGGCAGTGGATAAATTGCAAATGGGTGATAAACAGGATGACTCTCAACTAGATTTATGTCCTTGCAACTAAGTTTGTTTCAGATTTTCAGTGATCTAAGTATAAATTTGGGATGAATACATTCCTTATTTTTTGTCTACTTAGGCAGAATAAAATCAAAAGTACTAGTCTGCATTTGTACATACGAGGAACAATATTAATGTTCCAACCACGAAAATCACAGTATTATCTGGGTGACATTTTTTTAAAGGGATATTAATTTGGACTAGTGTCCCCTTAGTAATTCTGTCACATAGAATCCCATTTCTAGAAGGGTTTTTGTTGTCGGGGTACCAGTGGCCTGGGGCTGAGAACTTCTCCTTGTGCAAGGTAAGGTACGCACGGCAGAAGACAGGATTCCAAATGGCCTGGTCCTTGTCTGCAGGGGCATCTAAGGATTCATCAGTCCTGGTTTCCAGGCCTTTTATAAAGGAAAAGCGGGAATGTCCATTTAGAGCCCAGTTGCCCTGTGCGTGTGCTGTTTTCCAGGTGTCACTGAGGGCCTGGCACCTTGAACATGTGACCTTCAGTTTCTGAATGCTGCTTCCATGATTAGCCTCCTCCTCATCAGCTTGGTGACTTTGATGAATATAAATCCTCAGGACCTCACGACTGCGATGGCTTTTCAGGGGAGTCCAGCGCCCCATTCCACCCAAGGGGAATGTTTGGCAGAAGACCTCACATGATACCCAGTGTCATCCGACAGCATGATCCCTACTCTCCTACCCATGTCATCAAAGAACAACAGACAGAGCTTGCTGAGGAGGCCCTACCTGCCTCCCGCTGGGGAGCCTAGTGTGGGGCTCACTGAATCTCTGAGCTCTCAGTACAGCCCTGCTCTGTAAGGAGGAGGCTGCTGGGGATGCTCTGATCCCAGCCAAGGTGACTCTTAGTTACCTGGGCCTCTGCCCAGCTGTGCTCACTAGTGTGCATGCATGAGAATGACTTGCTCACCTATCTGACCAACAAGCTAAGGGAAAGATAAAATACCTGTGGGATAAATAGAGGAGATTTTATTTTCAGATTTTTTAAAAGCCTGATAGATTTACACCTTCCTCCTTACCTGCTAGACACTGATGGATGTGCAGTTCCGTGATTCTGCATGGACCAGCTTCCTCACGTCTGTCATGTGGGCTGCTGTGTATGAAGACCCAGCTCCCAGTTCCTGCAGGAAGAAGGGAAATGGCAGGCACCTGATAGGCTGGAGGATTCACAGACATTGTTTAATAGTTATAAGTGTTCAAAATCAGATTTCAGAACATCTCATGTCCATTTCTTGGACTTGTCAGTATCTACAACTGTGATCTCCAAAACGTGTTTAAAATTTAAAAATATGTACATGCACAATACCATTTTAAAATCTGAAAGAAAGAAGTTGATGTCCACAAAAAGTGTTTGGGGTTCTTTGGTTTTTGTTAGTAAAAAACAGTTTTGTGGTGATGGCTATGGAATCTTCATTTGCTCTCATTTCTGTCTGTGTTGGGCAGTGACATGGTCCCTGTTCTGAAGATTTGATTCTTCATGTGAAAATGTGGCCATCGTTCATGCTATGATGTCCCAGCTGAAGGTCTGTGTCCACGCTCTCTTCTTTGACTACAGCAAGACCTGCAACCTAGATAATAAAGATAGCAGCCACAGAGGTTGAGCTCGAATTATGTGGCAGGCCCTTTGCCTTCTCAGCAGTGCAGGGAGACAGGCAATGTTGTCGCCACCTTCTTGCAAATGAGAAAGTGGTGGGCTCCAAGCTGAGATGTGGAAAGCTTTGGGTGGGAGAGCCCAGGCAGGAAGATCCCGGGTGCAGCTCCTGACTGTTAGAGTGGAGTGGTGTGAAGCTTGAGAGAAATCTGGGATGGGGTTGGCAGTTTGGCATTGTCTGTACATCTGCCTTCCTGAAAGACGTGTGACCACATGAGATCACAGGATGTGAGCAGAAGGAGACCAGAGGGAACTGGAGCCAGAGCCTTGGAAAGGTGTGAAGAGTGACCCTTGTGCATGCATATGAGAAAGAAGGGATTCACACTCCAGGTGCATCCTGACCCTGAGGTTGAGCTGCCTGGAGCTGTCGGTCAGTGGTCAGCAGAATGGACAACACACAAAACGAGTTTCACTGTGCAGGGGAGGAAAGAAGCAGCCACAGATGGCAAGACAAACAGGATCAAGAAAACGTCCTTTTTCAAAGTAGAAAATCACAGCATGTTTGTAAATTGGGCACTACATGGGCACTACATGGGCAGAAATAAAAGTGATGGTATAGGACTGGAGGTGGGGGTGCCAAAGCAATCTCCTTAAGCAGGTGAGGGTGGGAGCCCAGCCCAAGCGTGTGGACATGGATCAGACTTGGTTTGCAGATGCTGGTGGGTGGCAGGTGGCAGTGGAAGCTGTGGAAGTCTCTTAATACCATAAATATTTGGTATTTGGTATTTTTTCTTACCTACCAGTTATCTTTCACATTTGAGGGCACAGTCACAGTCAGCAGAGGCTGCCAGGAGTTGGGAGTGGGAGGTGCTGGCCACAGGCAAACCATGTCCACAGAGCATGGTTGGCTGGGCTTCTTAGCTGGGAGCCCTCCGCCCCTGCCTGCAAGGCGGTGGGAGGAGTAGGGGAAGGAGCAGGGAGGCTCCCCTCTTCAGTGGTGTTTGGGAGGAGGGTTGGGGGGACCCAGGCCCAGTTCAGGCCAGGCAGGTGCTCCACCCCCAAGCTACACTCAGCCCCCAGGGGCAGTCACATTTTCTCTGTGATTCAGGAGAATAACGCTGCAGTTTGGGACAGGAGGGAGAGGCACGTGGAGAGGCGACTTCCTTAACCACTCACTGCCACCAGGAGCCCAGCCTCAGCCAGGCTCTGGAACGAGCACCCCGAGGCTCTCAGTCTCCTTGCTGTGGGCCTGGGGCTCACTTCTGCTACTCTGTCCCCGCTGCTACTTGGCTTCCCCTCCCCTACCATGAACCTCCTGCTACCTGTGAGAAGACACCCTTGCTCCAGGGCACAGCAGGAAGAAGCTCCAGAGCTCTTTCTGCCCACAAGCTCTCCCAAAGCCCCTACACAGGTTCACTGACCTCGGTTCCTACCTGAGTTTGAAGAGCCAAGTTTGGCCAAATATTTTTAAGTCTATGAGGGTTTTTTGTTGTTGTTGTTGTTGTTTTCCTTTTTTTGCACTACTGAGAGTTGAATCCAGGGCCTTCACATTGAGCTATGTCCCCAGCTCTTTCTTTACTTTTTATTGAGACAGGGTCTCACTAAACTGGGCTTGAACTTTTGATCCTCCTGTCTTGGCTCCTAGAGCGCTGGGATCATAGGCATGGGCCACCACCCCGCTTCCCATGATGATTTCCATCTCAGTAATTTCCCTGGAACTCTTACTATGCTGTTTTGCATACCAACAGCCATCAGCAATATCACATTGAGTGGAACCTTTTGTTTATCTTTTATTTTTTTTTTAGTACATGCTTGCAGTGTGTAATGGTTACACTCATCTGGTTATGTCATTGCCGTCTGTAATGAGGAGCTGATACATAGAGTATACTCCCTGAAGTCTTGGTTCAGAGTTCACGGCCTCTCTGTAAGCCATCTCCACAGATGCACCAGCATCCCATGTCATAGCAGGTTGCTGTACTTCGTGTAGCCATCTCAAGTGTTGTCGGTTTTGTTCTTAAAATCCTAAGGTCTCTGAGATGCTACCAAAACACCTACACCTTCTAAGGCTTTCCTAATACAGTGTTGTATTAAATTACATAACTGCAGGGGACACAGCATATTTAGGGGTTTAAACTATAAAAATAGTCATTTCTAGGCATTTTTCTGACCATATTTGAAGTTCCTGGTTTTTCACAGTTCTCAGGTACTCTAGCAACATAACCCCCATGAATTTTGAGGGTCACCATGTACATATTCCATCTTGTTGATTTTAACCCCACTGCCATCTCTCCCCTTACACAGAGCCCTTCCCAGCTCTGCAGCCGCCCAGGCGCCCCGTGTTCCTTATCACCATCACCAAGGTCAGTGTCCCGCACTGAACTGCTGGAGACTAGCGCAGCGCGGCGCTATTGGCTGCACCCAACTCCTAGACTGCTCTGTATGTCTTTTTTTTTTTTTTTAATTTTCTCACTTTGAATTATTTTGCTATCATCTTAATTCTGTGATTTTTGCTATATATGAAAAGCCTGTTTGTTTTTGTTGAATTGAAGACTGCACAAACCAAGAACACGGCCATCTCCCCATTGCTTTGCCCCTGGGTCTCCTGGTACTCAGCAGTGCCTCTGCACTTCTCTGGCCTTCTCTGGAGAGGTGATCTGGGGGTTGGCCAGGTCGGAAGGAGGTGGCTGGGAAGAGGAAAGAGGAAGGAAGGGGTACTGCAGAGCCTGCAGGGAGCTGTGGAGAACAGTTAGGATGCCTCACTGCTCCCCAGTTACATCCCCAGCTTGGGAACTGCTGGGCCTGGCAGATCCTTACACGAGGCACGGAGTTACTCATCCACCTCTGACAGCCTCTGAAAGATGAAGGACTGGTGAGGCGGTGTCCCAACCATCGTCTCACAGTCCCTGACAAGGACGGTCGCTGACGTCAGACTTGGTTCCAGTCCGGGCCCCGTCCCTTTGTTGCTGCCTTAAAGGGCTCTTAGGAGAGCTAAATAAAATCCTGTGCTCGACACACACGCAGCACAGGGCACTGTTCAGTGAATGTCCCTCTTCCTGTCCAGTTAGGGACAGACATCAGCTGATTTTCTAGGGTGAAACAGTTTATTCTGGAGCTGGCCACTTCCATGGCCAACAGCTTCCCACCTCAGATGCAGAGTGCTCACAGGCCCTCTCTGCCCATCTCTTCTGGAGATGACAGTCCCTCCCACAGGAACAGCTTTCCCATGGAGATGCTGAGACTGCATCACATGCATGCTGACATACGACTAGCTCTTTGGAGAGCTGTGGTATTTAATTTAAAACTAGCACATTCTGAGTCATTGGTAATGTTCCCAGGGCCCACTGGAGTTGTAGCAACAGGGATTCTTCTTGTTCTTATTCTAGACTTTCATACATTTAGTGGCTTAACTGCTTAAGTGTGTTTCGGCTCTAGTGTGTAATTGTAATATCGACCATTGCCTGGGCGGGCACCATGCAAAACCCTTGATAAGCATCCTCACAGTCCATCATCCCACATCCTGCTGCCCCTTTTGTGGTGGAGGGTTCAATGGGACTTGAGTTTATAGAGTAGCAACCAGGCATTTCAAGGTCCAGGGTAGAGATGAAAGCAACCTCCATTCTCACTCAGGGTAAGGGTGGTAGGAGGAGATGAGTCATTTGGATGGGCAAAACATCTAGAGCTTCATGAGCAGTGTTAGGGAGATGTATTCAAAGCATTAAGTTAAACCACGCACAGGCATTTGATATCGCTTTACACCCTATTCCAACAAGCATGATTCTCAGAAGGAAGGATACATGTGAAGGACGCTAGAAAGCGAATGGTGCTGCCTGTCACCTCATTAATGAGCAGAGGTGATGACCATCAGGCCTTGCTGGAGCAAGGAGACGTCGTGTCCTTTGATGGAAACACATCACTGCTAAAGTGGAACCTAAAACAGAAAAGAGAACCTGGATCGATGAAGTAAGTCTATGTTTTGTGGTGCTAGGGAATGAACCCAGGGCCTTTGCACTGAGTTACATCTCCAACCTTTTTTATTTTTCTGGTTTTTTAAATTGTTTGTTTGTTTGTTTGTTTTTGTTTTTGCATTGGGGATTAACTTCAGGGCCTTTCGCTTGCTAGGCAAGCACTCTGCCACTGAGCCAAATCCCCAGCCCCTCTGTTTTATTTTGAGACAAGAGCTTGCTAAGTTGTCCTGGTGGGACACAAACCCATGATCCTCCTGCCTCAGTCTCCCAAAATGCTGGGATTACAGATGTGTGACAGCATGGCCGGTCAGTGACGCTTCTTTAGCTACCAAATTGCAAGAAATACAGGCACAAAGCAGACCAACTCATTGACTAATGCCATGAAGAGGATGTCACTGACAAATTCCAGGCTGTTTCAGTCTGACTTGTTTTCTTTTCAGAGGACCAAAAAAAAAAAAAAAAAAAAAAAGGCAACAGGATAAAAGGATCAAAAAGAAATGGAAGAGAAACATATAGGTTCCAAGAGATACAGAAATCTATTTTATGATATGAACCACACTGATACAGACAAATACTTTTTTAAAAACTTTCAGATGATCAAGAAAAATGTAGACAGTGACTGGAGCTCTAATAACCTTGAACAATTGTTGATCAAAACTAATGTGACATGCAACATGCTGAAATCTTGATGGAGGAAATGTCTGAGATTTATTTCCAGATGATCTAGGGAAGGGCCAGAAGAAGTACAGATAGAATAAGACTGGCCATGAACACGTAGTTGTTGATGCATGGTGTAAGAGCATGGTGTAAGAGCATTATCAAACTGGGCATGGCGGTGCATGCCTGTGAATCCAGCATTCTGGGAGAATGAGGCAGGAGGATGGAGCCCATCCAAGACTACTTAGAGACTTAGCAAGATCCTGTCTCAAAACATGAAAATGGACTCAAGATGTAGCTCAGTGTGAAGACCCTGGATTCAATCCCTACTTTTGCAAAACAAATGAACCAAAACAACTATTATCCTAATCTCCATTCTTCCTTATTCTTAGAAGTTCCCTCTAGTTGAGACCTAGCTGATACTGGGATCATGAAAAATCAGGTGTTGTAGAAAAGACAGAAATCAGCGCTCTAGTGGCAGAACTAGGGTTAGGCAGGAAGATTGAGGAGAGGCTGAGATGTGGCTGCGTGGAGGAACACAGGAAAGGGCCAGGGGTGGAAGTTTGTGGACTGGCGGAGCCAGCCATCCTCCAGCCTCGTCCAAGGCCATGCTATTTTTCCAGCAACCACTTCACTCCAGTCCTCCCTGATTTCAGCTGATGAGTCAGGACAAGTCTCTAAACCATCACTAACACTCTAGATCAGTAAGTAAGCTGCAAAGTGGGAAGTTAAATTATCCCTCCTTCCCCAGGTGTGTCCTTCCCCTAAGACCCTTGCAGTGCCAGTACTCTATTGCTGTGTAACACCTACCCCAACACCAAGTGGGTTGAAACAACAGTAGACACCTCTGTTTCTGTGACACAAATGTAAGAGCAGCTCACCGGGCAGCTCTGGCTTTTGTGGACACGTGGTCCCTGGAGCTGGAGGACATTTCCCAGATGCCTCATCCGCTGGGCTGGCCGTTTGGTCTCCTTCTGCATTTATTGCTTAGAGTTGCTACAAAGAGTCAAACACAAGGTGCCTTGAAATGACAAACTGTTCTCCCATTCTGAGGGTTAGAAAGTGCCTCAGGCTCTCAGCAGGGCAACCCTGCCTCTGAACGCTCGAGAAGATACGAGGTTCATGCCTTCGTCTCATGTGTCCCTGGCGTGGCAGGTGCGCTGCTCCCATCCCTGCCTTTGTTATCACACAAAGGCCTTCTCAGGTCTCTCTCTCGCTCTTCTGAGGGCACCAGTCAAACTACTTATGGGCCCAGTTTATGCCCTCATGACCTCACCTTAGTTATCTGCAATGATTCCATTCCCAAATAAGGCCACATTCTGAGCGAGCAGCAAGGGCATGGATTTGGGCCAAGGGTGCCACCCAACCCACTGCATTCTTTACATGGGTTTCTTGAGAGTCCACTGGATAGGGCAGCTGGATTCCCCAGAGCAAGGCAGTAAGAGACCCCAAGACAGAGAACACAGTTTCTTACAGCCAAAGATCAGAAGTTCCACACCACCTCCTCTACAATGTGCATTCGGTGTGGAAGTGACTTTACAAGGCCATAAATATCAGGGAATGGTGAGAATGGTGATGTATGCCTATAATGCCAGCACTCTGGGTGGCTAAGGTTGGAGGATTCGAAATCAGAGCCCAGCACGGACAACTTGGCAAATTAGCAAGACTCTGTTTCAAAGTACTAGAAAAGGGCTGGGGACATAGTTCAGTGTAAAGCCCAGAGTTCAAGCCCCAGTAATGCAAAAAAGAAAAGGGACCAGGAAGCAAGAGCCACGGAGGCCTGTCACCCAGCTCCACATGCATCCCTTACCACGGACTCTGCCCAGCCTCCACCCCCAGCTCCTTGGAAGCCCCTTTGTTTATCCCAACAGTTGTCTGAGGCAAGACCCCTGACTTTTCTTAGCAAAACTCAAGAAGACATTTTACATGTATACCCTTTGAACAAAGAGGTAGAGCCGAAGACAAGTAAACAGCCCAAACTATGGGGTAGGACTTGAGAAACCAGACAGCAAATATCAGAAAACCAACAGATAAAGCTTACCATGTACCCCCATATCCTCCAGGTATCTGGCCTCACCAGCATTGTGGTTCTGACCTCCCCACCAATGGGTGTTGGCCACCTCCACACTTCCCCTGAGAACCATGTGTGGGTGAGACCTCGCCTTCCCCGCAGGCGGGCTGTGTCAGGTACCCTGCCGGACCATGACTCCTGTCAGTCCCCAGCTCTGGACACTCGCATGACCCAGGACCTTAGAGACCCCGTGCTGCTCTGGGGGGGCAGAGCTCTTCTCTCCAGTCTCATCTCACCCTGTTGAGTGTACTTTCACTTTTAATAAATCTTCCTGTTCCTCCTTCTGAGCGTTCTTTTCAGTTCTTTGTTCAGGACACCAAGAACCTGGAAACAACTCCTTTGAAGACGTCCTGATCCGGCAATACTTTGACTTTGTACCACATTTTCCTGACAGTATTTTGGGTTCATCATTGCCTGGAAGTCATTTCTTGATGTAATCATTATTTTTCATCGGAGGGTCTGAGAATTTTTTCAAGACAGCGAGTTCTCACTCCTCATGTTTAATAGTCCTCTCGTTAGCTGCTCCCACTTCGCACCCAATTTACTATAAAAAACAAGAAGCCAGACATCATCTGTAACATTCTGCCTGGGAATGTCCTTGTGAACCACCCAGCTCGTTAGGCATATTTTCTGCTTTCTTTCTTGGATGATGAATCATGCAAGACAGAACAGAAGAGGACAAAAAGAGAAAAACAAGAACAAACATTTGCTGCATCTACTTTAGCTCTCTTGTGTGCTCTTCATCTCTCCTTGTGCACGCGCACACATACACACGCACACACACGTACTGCATCCTATGAAGGAAGCTGAAGGAATTGTGACCTTTTACTCCTAAACAATTCATATACACCTTCCAAAATAATAATCTGCCATATAATCACAGTACCAGTATCACAACTAGAAAAACTAACAATGACTCGTGATGTTATGCTGTATCCAAACCACGCTTGATTCTCAACTGACTCAAGAATGTCTTTTAAGTCTGTATTGTTCTTCCAATCAGATTCTGTCTAGATTCATGTTTTGTTTTGTTTTCAGTGTTTTGAATTAAATGTAGGACCTTTGCAGTGTGTTATATCCCCAGCCCCTTTTTATTTTTTTGAGACAGAGTCTCATCAGGTTGCTAAATTGCCCAGGCTGGGCTCAAACTTGGAATCCTCTTGTCTCAGCCTCCCAGAGTGCTGGGATTGCAGGTGTGTCCACCATGCCAGCTAGCCTCGTGGTTTATATGTTTCTTTCATCTCTTCTAAGAGATGGAAATCCCCCTCAAGCTTTCTGGTGTTATTGTGTGTTGTGTCACCGACTTTCTCAAGACTCTAGAACTGTTGTTGTGTTGTGGAACTGCCTCCCTTATGCATCTATTTGATTCTTCCTCTATGGTGGCATTTAGCCTGTTCTGTTTTTTCCTGCTTCCTGTAAACTGGAAGTCAGGTCGAGATTCTAGAATTATGCTGTCCAGTATGGACGCTCCTGGCCACATATGGCTACTTAATTTAATAAAGATGAACCAACATTTAAAAACTCGCCATCCTCATTTCAGGTGCCCTTGGTCACGTGGCACCAGTGCTCCTGCGCTCAACGTAGAGCACACACAGACAGAGACTGTTCCCCTCAGTGCAGGAAGTGCTTCCGGTCACGCTGCTCTGGGAGCATATGGGTTAAACCAGTACTGGGTCAGCAGCTCTGGTGTGACTGCCCTTGAGGTGACCCGGCTCTGCAGAGAGGCCAGGGTGCCCCAGGGCCCTTTGTAAACCGTCCCGCTCTTCCTGCTCTGAATACCACCCTCTGGTCCTGTCAGCCTGGATCCTACATCCTGTGAGGGAAAGAGATTTCTAGGACAAAGAAATAGAATCAAAGAATTTTACAGCTGAAAAGAACTTTGATGTGATTTTATAAAGAGCCAAAGGAACCAAAGCCAACAAAAGGGCAGACTTGCCCAAGGTCACGAACAGCTGCTTGGCAGCAGAGGATGACCATCACTGGTCAGTCGTCAGCTTACCTGGCCCACCCCCAGACATCAGCGATGCAGTAACCTACGGCGGCTGAGGCCAGTGGGTGCTGACCAGTCACGTAAAACCTACCGAGTACTTAATGCTGCTAGGCACTGTACCTAGCAGCCTTTGGGAAAGCTATATCACATAATTCTCATTAACAGGTAACAATAACAGAACATTTCATTAACAGGAACGTTTTCAGGTAATAGAAAACCTAGAGTTGGCTCACTGGTCCAGAAGTTCACTGGTATGAAAGCTGGTATCTGTTGGCCTTTCTCTCATGGTCACGGGGTACCTGCTATATCCCCTGATGCCATAGCAAAGAACCAGGCAAGATGAACAGGGATGGGCAATGCCAGAAAAGGAAGCCTTCTCAGAGGCCACAGACCAGAGCTGTGTGTGTTTCGCCAGCCGATGGTGCCACATGCCACCCTCCACCACCACTGATGGGGGAAGACCTGGAAATGAATGTGATACACAGAAAAGACAGGCTAGAAATGGGCTAGGTGCGGTGGTGGACAAAGCAAGCAGGGCAGAGCTGTCCCTGTCCTCGGAGGTGGGTGAGGACACCGTCAGTTGGAGCGGTGGCAGAGCTGCTGTGACCCAGCGGGCAAGCAGGGCTCGCATGCTGTGTGACTCTGGAGCTGCCTGGGTCCAGAGCTGGGACCAGCACTAATGCACAGAGGGGTCTGTGTGTCCTCGAGGAACTGGGCAGTGTGGACTGCTGTGCTGCTTCTGCTGTCCTCACACTTAGGAATGAACTGAAGGAGAACCAGGATCTGAGCTGTCTGGGATGTCTGGGAAGTGGCTGTGCCCTGAACCCGCGTTTCATGTGTGCACCGTGATGCTACCTGGGGCCGGTGCTGTGTACATATTTCATAAATATGCAGGTGCACTATGCTTCACATTTTCTCCCTAATCCTCTCTTTTCAGAGAGAACTTAATCTTGCTGGTCTTGGTTTCGCCATTCACAGACTTTTTAAGAAAGTGATTCCCGAGCCAGGCTTGGTGGCTGTAATCCATTCTGAGAGGATGAGGCAGGAGGATTGCAAGTTTGAAGCCAGCATGGGTAACTTAATGACAGCAAGACCCTGTCTCAAAATAAAAAGTATAGAAAGGGCTGAGGATGTAGATCAGTGCAAAGGCCCTGGGTTCAATCCTCAGTACCACACACATGCACACACATACAATTCCCACAGCAGTGGGAGATTAATGTAATAAAAAAACAAAAAATGGGGCTTATTTTTCTCCCTTCAAAGTGACAATTATATAGGGACTAAATCATTATAATACCTCATTATAAGTATAATGATCATTATAACTCATCCAAATTCATTATTATTCATTAGAATCCATTCACAGTTATTATAGTTGTAATGATCTTCCATATGTAATTGCCAGTTGCAGGGTTGGCAGAGTCTGGTAAACTAAATCAGTAAACTCTTCCTGAAGATAATGTGTGTCAAAAGCCCTAAAAGACATACATATGCTTTGGTCCAGCAATTTAGGCCTAATATTTTATGCTGAGGAAGTAAACACTGTTGTACATTAAAAAAGTGAGAAACACACTGAGCAGAACATTATGAGAAAAACTGGTGGCAACTTGAACAAAAAAGCAAATTGGAGAAATATATTAATATAAATTTCAAAATGAAACAAAACGCAAGACATGTATGTGGTAAAAATACAAAGAAAAACAAGGGAATTGTAAACAAAATATGAAATATGAAATAACTGGGGCGGTACAAGAAGGAAGCAATCGCAAGGGCCTCATTTTGTGTCTTCTTTTCCTTTTTTTTTCTTTCTGGTATTGGGTCTTGGCACTCAGGTACATCCTCAGCCCGTTATTTTTCTTTTTGATACAGGATCTCCTTAAGTCACTAAGTTGCCCGGGCCAGGCTCGAGCTTGTGGTCCTCCCGCCCGCGTGGGCTGTCGCTCAGCAGTACTGCATCAGCATTCATGTCGTCCTTGTGTTTGGTCTGCGTGGCCCACAGTCGTGCCAACCACCGTGGACAGCACAGCAAAGGTCGATTTTTCACTGCGCTGCAGCCCGGGGAGTCCTGGGAGTTGACAGGAGTCTCTGTCCCACACAGGCATCAGGGTCTGGGCTTTGTCACCCTCACAGCCCGGTGATCTTCCGGGGACCGTCTGTCCCAGGCGCCAGGCAGGGCCAGCCAGGCACCGTGACTGCAGTCAATGCCTTGCCCAGAAGGCAGCGCAGGAGCGAAGCTGGCTCTGCCCAAGGAGCCAGCATCCACCAGGACGTCTTATGCACAAGTCACATGCATTATTTTGAATACATAAAAAATTTATAACTTCACAGTGAACAATAAATTTGAACCCAAAAGTCTGATAAGAGTGGCCATAAAAGGGTTACTATTTGTATTAGTTACCTTTTTGGCGCCGGTGGTTTGCAAGAGAGCAGATTTAATATAGGACATTTACAGGTTACAACATTCACCCATATGCCAGATGAAGGAAGAGTGCTGAATGTCTATCTATGCACTGGAGGCCCAAAAGATCCAGTCAAGGGCTGGGAGCCAATGGCACTGTCCCGTGTATGTCTGTGTCTGCAGATGATGGCTGAAGAAATCTTTACTGGAACCAGGATACAAGGCTCACAGCAGAGATGATGACCAGAGCTCCCCCAAAGCAACAGCAGCCATCCTCGACAACAGCAAAGCCCTGAGCTCCTTCCTCGACGAGAACAGCCGAGTTCCCTTCAGGAGAACCAGCCGCAGCAGAGCTTCTCCTGGGAAACAGCCTGCCAACTAGCTTCTGCTCCTACTCTGCTTTATGTTGCGTCAGCAACAATTCTCAGGTGGATCTTCTACACCCAGCATCACACCAACTCAGTCCAGCTGGGTGTTCTGGCTCAAGTTGACCACAATAAATCCATCACACTATTGTACTTTGGAGGATGAGGCAGGAGGATTCAACTGGGAGCCCAATCTGGACAAATTAGTGACTTAGCAGACTGTTTCAAGACAAAAGTTAATAAAGGGTTGGAGATAGAGCTAAGTAGGAAGACCCTGGGTCCAATTTGTAGTACCAAAGAAAAAAAGATGACTACTCAATCATCTCAATCAGGGTAGACGTAGGAGAATGTTTAAGTGCCATAAAAATGCTGGAGCAAAATGGTTTCCCCAAGACTCTCATCTCAATCCAGAATTTGTGCCTTTAGAGCAAGACAGGGAGAAAGCAGAGGAAATAATCCTAGTGTCCTTTAACCAGCGATGCCCAGGAAAGTTCATTGTCCTTCTCTGTGCTTTTTGTGCAATCTGCATTTTCTGCAATGAGCGTGTATTATTTGCATAAGTGAATAAGAAAAAACACGGGCTTGATTTCCAATACAGATGTTAAGGTGCGTAGCATCGCCCTACCCACTTTCCCTGGGCTCTGCATGGTATGTTCAGCCAGTGTCTTCATTACTTTTCTTGTTGTTGGGATAAAATACCTGACACTCAACGGCAACGGAGGAAAGGTTTATTGTAGCTCACAGTTTGTAGGGGTTTCAGCTCATAGTCGGCTGGCTCCAAGGTAGAGGAGCATCACAGAGGAGAAACAGTTCACGGCAGGCACAAGACAGCAAACGAAAGGAAGCGAACTACAAGTGATTAGAACACGTCTCTTTCTGTCCCTTATATTGTATCCAGGCTACCCGCCTTTAGGGCGGACAGCACTCACACCCTTAATCCTAGCACATTTAATCCTATCATCGCACTGTGAATCAATCACATGTGCTAGATCCAGCCACCTTGGAAAAAGCCCCACCCATGACCACATGAGGCTTTGGGAGGACATCTTGTTGCAAGCCGTAACAGTGGATGAGGTCTCCTGTAAATCTCACCACCCTGTGCTTCCTTAGCCCACTCTCTAGGTGAAGAGACAGAGTCCCCAAGACACAGTGGAACTCGTCCCAGAGACCTTACAGAGATCCTGGAGAGATCACAGGGATTCTGGGGAGATCACAGAGATCCTGGTGAGCTCATAGAGATCTTGTTGAAATCACAGCGATCTTGATGACATCATGGATATCCTGGTGGGAACCTAAGGAGTGACCAGGAGATGCAGAGACCTAAGGGCCAGCCCTGGCATTCCCACTCTGAGCTGGGGCTCTGGGTCCCGGAGCCCTCTTGATGTCCCGTAGTCCTGCAATCTCCTCCCTGTGGGTTCCCAGCAGCACCTGGACGAAGCGCCGAGCCACAGTGGGGCACAGCCATCCCATCCCCAGCTAAGGAAGCCGTGGAAGTGCACGCCCATCCTTCTGCCTCCTAGAGATTGCCTCATGACTATTGTCACAGGGTCTGCATGATCACAGAGTTAAGCAAGACAACTGGGTTTGTTCACTGGAAGTTTCATAGTATGTTGTCACAGGAGTCTGAATTTTCACCCCAACCAAGCTTTTTATAGCTAAACTAAGGACAGGGGCTGCAGCGCTGGGGTAGAGTGGTGGGCTAGCATGCACGAGGCCCTGGTTCCATCCCAAGCATTGACAACAGCAGCACACTCAATTTTGCTGATTGTCCCCTCACAGGATCTTGCTACACATTACCAGGCATAACAAAGGAGCTGAACATTTTGTCAGGTTTCCAGATCTGCACTACGCAGTAAGTCATCCCTGGGTCATTACTGAGCACTTAGAATGTGGTTCCTCCAAAGGAGCATGTGTGTGATGAGCACAAAATGTGCACAAGGTTCTGCAAGTAGCATGGGGAAGAATGTGACCTTTCTTGTCAGTGATTTTTATGTTGTTACATGCTGAAATGATAATATTTTCATATTTTGGGCTGAGTACATTGCTAAATTTTACCCATTTGCTTTTTTAATCTACCTGATGAAAACTTAAAATAACATACTGACTCACATTACATCTTCAATGGACAGCGCTGACCTCGAACATACATCTAGAAGCATTTCTTCTTGTACACTTTCAGGCAAGATGTTAAATTCTTTTGCTTTAATCTTTTTTCTGTTGCTATAACAAAATACCTCAGGCTTGGAAAAAGAACAGAGGTCTGTGGTAGAGGATCAAAGTCCCAGATCCAGTAGCTCCATTTGCTTGGCCTTGATGAGGTCCTCATGGTAGACGGTATCATGGTAGGAGAGGGAGAGGCCACATGGCTTCCTTCTGCCGGGAAGCCAGAGCTAGAGACGGTCACCTGGCTCTTCCCTAGGAACTAACCTCTCCAGGGCAGTGCCCAGTGACCTCCTGCCTCTTAAAGATTCTCGCCTCTCCACACTGAGGACCGTGCTTCCAACATACAGCAGATGGATCACATACACACCATGGCCCTTTCTTCCTGGGGATGATTCTGGCTCCTTTCACAGGTGCTTGCCCACTATCAATCTTGTGTTACACCGAGTGCTGCTCTGTGGCAGATGACCCATCTGTTTCTGGTATCATGACTCTGTGATTCCTGGAGTCCAGGCAACCCCTCCACAGCACTGCTAGCACTGCTGGGAACGGACCAAGCTCAGTGCACTTCCTCTTTATGCCCTTGGCACCTACACAGGACACAGCCCCTTACTTAAAGGCAAAGCTACAATCTCCATCCTGGTATCAGAGAGAGATCCCCTCATGAGGCTGCAACAGGACTAACTCTAATCCTAACACCATCTCATCATCTTCTGGTGTGTGCTGGGGGCTGTGATTTTGGTGATCACCACTGTGCCCACCACACCATGTACAAGAGGGCACTGTGTCCATCACATGGGCACAGGAGGGGACACCACAGCATAGCCCGTCCATGTTAGTCAGCTTCCTGCCACTGTGACAACACACTTGAGACAATCAACCTATGAGGGGTGAAGGTTTACTTCAGCTCACAGAGGTTGCAGTTCATGGCGAGTTTGCTCTGATGCTCTTGAGCTTGTGGAGAGACAGAACATCATGGTGGGAGCCTATGGGAGAGCAAAGCTACTCATGGCAGAAAGGAGGTAGGGGCGATGCTGGGATCCCAATGCCCCTTGAAGGCCACGCCCTCAGTGACCACACTTCCTCCCACCAGGCCCCACCTCTTAAAGGTTCTGCTCCTCCCAATAGCACCACAGGCTGGGGACCAAGCCTTTAGCATGGGGTCTTTGGGCAGCACTTGAGATTTAAACCACAGCACCAGTGGAGACAGGAAGATCACAATGAAACATGTGGGCAGGTGGGAACAGAAACACCAAATACCCCGGATATACACTGTTTACAGTCCATGGCCTGCTCTGCAGTCCTCACAGGTCTTACCTTGCATACATGTTGTGGAAAGATGGTTGCCCGGAGTTTCTCCTTCCTTTGATAGGTTCAACACCCTTGTGATGGTTCGGCTCCAAAATGTCCTCCTCTTGTGTTCGAAGGTGGTGTTTTCAGAAGGTGAATGGATCATGGGCTGCTGTGCTCATCAGCTGACTATGCTGTTAGGAGGCAGGACCTGGTTGGAGTGGTTACTGCGATTGTGACCTGGAACGGTGTGTTCTTCTCCCCAGCTCCTCCCTTCTCTGCTTCCTGGCCACCATGGACTCAGCAGCCTTTCTTTGCCAGACTCTTCTGCCATCCTGTTTCTGCCTTGGAGCCAGAAAACCAGGCTGAAACCTCTGGAACTAGGAGTCAAAACCAACCTTTTCTTTGAGTTGTGTATGCCTGGTATTCTATCCCTAGAGTGAAAAGGTGACTAATACAACTCTCCACCAGGCGGCACAGACAGACTTGTCCAGACAAGGAGCACACCTCGTGACATGTAGCATGGAGGCAAAGTACGCGATGCCCCTCAGTTCCTTCTTCACGTGATCACAGCTGCTAGGATGAGTGGACCTGGAGAACGTGTCAGAATGGAGGGATTCTCTCCCTCCTACTCAGTGACAGAAAGAGGGACGAGAAGTCTTAGATTTTACAAGCATTGTAAACAGCAGACAACCCTCTGTGGAAAAGGATGCAGAGCCTGGATAAACAGAGGAAGTGCAAGAGACCAGCAAAGCTCTTCCATTTCTCTGGTGCCAAAGAACATGTCCAGGGTGGCACTGAGATTGTGGTGCTAAAGAGCTGGTCGTTCTCCCTCCCAGGTCTCTGAAGTTCCACTTCACACAGGGTCTTCCTATGGCCTTGACAGAGATGGCATTAGTCAGCTTTTCGTTACTGTAACAAATACCCAAGATAACCAACCACAGGTTTATCTGGCTTTCAGTCTTACAGGTTTCAGGTCCTGTCCCATGTTGACGCAGTGTATTCTGGTGGAAATGGGTGTATGTGAAGGGTGGGTGGATAAATCAGTTTACTTCATGGCCAAGAATGGAAGAAAAAGGAAGCAAAGGGCCTGGGGTACACTGCCCCCTTCAAGGCCATGTCCCAGTGCCCGGAAGACCCACTGTTAAAAGTTCCACCACCCCCAGTAGCACCAAGCTGGGGACCAAACCTGTAACACAGGCTATTGGGGGGACATGAGAGATCCAAAGGACAGCAGAGGTCCAGGGACTGTAGGGATCAAGGGAGCTCTGAACCATGAATGTTTTAACAGATAGCTTAGAAAGTGTTTAAGCCACTTCTTCAAATTAGGAAATGATGCCAAATAGCTCACCTGCAACTGCCTTAGCAGGCAGAGCGGCCTTGGTGTGGCCTCCTCCTGCAGCCGACTCTGTGCACAGGCAAGGCTGGCACCTGAGCACCGCTGTGCCCTGCCCTCCTGCCCTTTGACCTCCTGTCCTCTGGCCTCACTGGGGCACAGCTTGTGTGGGGAACAGCTCTGGCCTCCTCAGCCACCTCCGGCGCCCAGGCTTGGCTTCCATCTTCTCCCTCTGTCAAACTCACCTGCCTTCTTCTGTTTCAAAAATCACTCAACATTTCTGCCCTCCCACCAGGAACTGCACTCTGCACTCAGACCCACTTGTCTCCCAGCAAAACAATCAAAACACATGACCAAACTTATTTTTATTTTGCATACATAGGAAACAGGACTCTATCAAAAGAGAACAAACAGGCCACACGAGCCACGCGCTACCCAGGAAGAGCATGCATGAATTCGCCTGAGTCTCTCTAGACTGCCAGCCCTCCATGGCGACCACACACATGGAAGGAGATGCCATGGGCACAGGACTCAGGCCAGCTCGGTGGGGACTACACTTCTCATACACGCAGACTATAAAACGCTTGAGGCCTCCCGGGGGTTCGGTCTCTTAAGATCATTTGCTATCAAAAAAACGAACAAAATTCAGTGTGGACCGCAGTGCCTGATTCAGCTGTGCCTGGTCCACTGCTGGGGGCAGCTCTCACTGTGCTTCTTTATTTAAAAAAAGTAAAGGGAGAAACGGACATTAAAAATGCAAAATAAATACCCTGGAGGGAAGGAGCCGATGGGACTCTGTGGTTGTAAACAGCAGACGTTGTGCTTTGTGTTCTCATCAAATCGAGGACGGGCGGGGGACAAAGGTCAGGGTCAGCACGGTGCTCAGGGCTGGGTGGCAGTGCCTGGCTCCACCAGCTGCTCCAAGGTGCTCATCTTGTTCCCAGGGGTCGGTCAGCCCAGGTCCACGTGGTTACCCGTCCTACCCCATATGAATCCCCTGGCAGAAACCGACAGTGGTCCTCTCGGTTTAAGGGGATGGAAACCTCTCTAGGGCCACCCAGGAGCGGTCTGGATGCTCACATTACATGAGTGACAATTTCTCAACAGGTTTCCAGGAGTTCATATAAACAACAGCCACCCCCCATCCTGCTTCCTACAACACCTCACAGCACACACGACGTGGTCTGGGTTCAGTCTGCTCTACATTCACATACACATGACTGAATATGCTGGGGACGGAGTCCCGTTACTGGTAACAACTCCTGCAACTACTGTGGGGACCTGGGGTGAGGGTGGTACCTGTGGGGGTCTGTGTCTCTTAGCACATCTTCCTGATAATTTTAATGCCACAGCCAGAGCCACTTGTCTGTACTCACCCTGCTGTCTTCTCAGCAAGCCCCCACCCCAGCCTGCGTGGCTGCCCGGGTCGCGGGGCATGGTCTGTGGAGGCTCCCACAGCTGGCTGCGACCTTGCCCTGCCCAGGCCGACGTGACTTCCCAGTTGGGGTGCCCCATGTCTACCCAACCCCCGCTGTGCAGCCCTGGGCACAGGGTGTGTGGGAACCACCGGGCCGTAATGCCAGGGGCACACACAGAACAAGACACGGTACCACCACAAATGCACTGAGAGGCGAACGTGTTTCTCCAAGTCAGACCAAGAGCTACTGAACACAGTCCAGGTCTGCACAGGGAGCAACTTCCGGGACTCGAAGGACTTGCTTGTAAGCCTTCAGGTAACGAGATGGAGACAGCCGACTTGGCCCCGTCCATCCTCATCTGCTGTGGAAGCTGCCTGCGTGGAGACACCCCGGTCTACACAGAGGGAGGTCCGACTGCAGGACGTGGGCGGGCACAGAAGAGCGTTGAGAGGCTGTCCCTGGGCAGGTGGCACAGCTGATGCCGGCTGCTGTGGGCCTTGTCTTGCCCGGCCCTCCATCCTCCCCTCCTTTCGGTCTCTCTCCTGGGGCTCTGGTCTCACAGCCCTAGACTGTCACCCTTTGGGACAGTCACCACACTGCTGGAGAACACAGACCAGGTCAGAAAGAGAAGCAACAGAGAGACACAGTGTGGATTCAGACATTGTCCTCCACAGGAACTCGAAGGGAGCTGTGCTTGCTTTGAAGAAATGGAGAGCAGTCTGCCCTCAGGCTGCCCTGGCCGTGGTGCAGCCTACTTGTCCTTGACCACCTGTTCGTAGGGGGGCGGGGGCGTGTTGCAGTAGGAGGGAGGGGGTGGGTAGGCCATGCAGCTCTGGGGAGAGTTGGGCTGCACCTGGAAAGCCATCGGCATGTTGCTGACAGGATTCACACCTGGGCCTCTGGGGTCGGCGTAGTATGGCGGCCCTGGCTGCTGGGCTCCTGGAAAACAAGAAAACCACGTGTGAGCACAAGCCAGCATACCCACAGCACCCTGGGCTTCACCCTGGTCACTCACTTAGTGAACATACATCAAGCACCTAACTCTCAGAACTCCGGGAAACTGAGGCAGGAGGATCACAAGTTCCAGCCCAGCCTGGGCAATTTAGAGATTCTGTCTATAAATAAATAGGGATGGGAATGAAGGCCCTGGGTTCAATCCCCAGGACTGCAAACAAAACAAAACAAAAATGAAAATGAAACAAAGGACCCAGTACGTCCAGAGAGTTGGGGGAGGGACCAGTACAAAGAATAAGCAAGAACAACGACAGGCCCCACCCTCATGAGCCTTGGTCCCGTGGAAGGAACAGATCTCGAGGAGAACGGTGGAGGTGGCATTGCGTGGAGGCACCAAGAGCGCTGATCTGAGACCGGGGTGCCGGGAACAAGACGTCTCTGCAGGGAGCTGGAGCAGCAGGTGCAGGAAGGTCACAGCCAGAGGCCGTGATGCTGAGGGCAGAGGACACCGGCCACGGCCAGCACGCTCATGTGCCTCGCAGTGGGGACGGCTGGGCGGATCTGCTGGCTCCTGATGCTGACCCCAGTCACCACGGCCGCTCCCCTACCCTGGAGCACAGCGTGCTGGAGTGAAGTCTCCATTGCTAATCTGCATCAGCACCTCTTTGGGGCAGGGAGCGCTACGGTCCCAGCCAGGGAGTCCCTGCCAGGGCACATGCTGGGTCCCTAGAGGCTGCCAGAGAGCTTCTTCTACAAGACTGGGGATCCGGGGTGCAAGCTGGCGCTCCAGCTGCAGGACCCTGGGACAGCGACGGCAAAGGTGACAGGAGAGCTTGCCCCAAGCTGGTTCTCACTCTGGGCTATTTCTTCACAGCCTGCTCCTCAGGTCTGGAGTTTCGGTTGTGTGGCTAACACTGTACAGTCTGAATTTATAAATAAAGAATTGGGAAAGTGAACCACAGCTCTGGTGCTGCCTGGGGTGAACTGATTCTGCGGCAGACTCAGGTCTGAGTGAGGTCCTCGTGCATCAGAGAGGCTGCCCTGGGCCAGCACGGTGTGAGGGCTTTGTTTCGTTTTGCTCTGCAAATCCCCTTCTGGTTCTTTAATTGAATAAAGCCCTGACTCCTAACAGACGGCACCAGTGTGTGAGGCATCCTGAACCTCCAGAGCGCGCACTGTCAGATCCCAGGAACCTACAGCATGTTAGAATGAGGCGGAGTGGACACACTGGCCCACACACAACCCACAGTACCCAGCAAGGGCCAGGGAGAGACTGAAGGAGGAGGATGGGACGGGTGCCTCACAAGGTCACACTGGTCAGAGAGGCAGTACAGATCTGTGTGGCGGCACCTGGGGTTCTTGTGCTCCTCACCCAGCGGCTTTAGGGCAGCAGCAGTCAGAGCCCCTAAGGCAGCAGGAGAGAAACAGCTAGGAGTACAGTAGGGGAAGGCAGCCACTAGCAGGGGGCAGAACCATGGGAGACACGGGGGCATACTTGTGGGATGGGGACATACACAGAGGAGAGGGTTAGAGTGAGAATAGGAGCCCCGTGAGAGCAGAGTGGGGTCCAGCGTTTGCATCCCACTGCCCAGCCCAGGGCCTGTGCCCAGGAGACCCAAGTGCATCTCACTTGGGCAGGTGAGCATGTG
>PVJO010023206.1:0-26534 GCA_004026905.1 Hystrix cristata | reverse complement strand
TACTCTAGCCGGGCAACACAGTCAGCGCTTATCATCAACATCATCATCATCATCATCATCATCATCATCATCATCATCATCATCACTTTTGTGATACTGAACACAGAACTCAGGGGCTTTTCCCTCACTCACACCACTAGCCCTTGCTAAACCGCTAAGTGGCCCAGGCTGGACTCTGACTTACCATCCTTCTGCCTCCGCCTCCCACAGTGCCATGCTGACGGGCGTGTACCACCAGGCCCATCTGGCATTTTATCACTAATGAGATCAACTGGAACCAACTATCTGCTCGGCAGGCCCAAAGTGTCATGGAGCTGGAGACATAGAGGGCAGCCCTCATTAGGTAATGGACAGCAGGTGAAGAATAAGTACCGCAGCCCCCACTCTCCTAAACTGGGGTAACTCTGGGGAGTATGTTCTCTGCTGCTTCCCCCAAGCCACAAATTTGGCTTGATATCACTCCCACTCTGGACTCTGTCCTTCCCTGTCTCAAGCCTCCCTCCTCCAGCCTCCCTGGGGTCGCCTGGTAAGTTATCGTTCCTAGAATCTCTCTCTCAGGGTCTGTCTGAGTGACGCTATGAGATACATTGCTAGACCTCCATATTCATGAGGTGAGGGGCATGGCGTGTGTGTGTGTGTGTGTACTGGGTTGGGGACCGGGGATGGGGTGGGAGTTTTGCTAGGCAGTGAGGAAGAGAGTGGAGCGCTAAAGGCCACGCTCCTGACCCTGGCTCAGGGGATCCCAGGTTCAATTTTTGGGTCCATGTCATCCTGGACAAGTGACATTTCCTCTGAAAGCCAGTTCCCTTTTTTGTGTGTATGTGGGGTGTGTAAAGGAGGATCCAAATTTAATAAGATTGATGTGATGACAAAATTAAATTTTATTGGCCTGGCACATGATAATTTTGATATTTGTTTCTTTGAGGAAAGCTGAGAAGAGAGCCTTAACTTGGGGTTTGCTTCAATAGCGTCGAGAGGTAGAAGTTTATTTATTGCGTGCAGTGATAGGAGGAGATGAGAGATGGGAGATAGATGCTGGTGGGGAAAGAAAGAGAAAGGGAAGGAGAGGGAAGCAGAGAGAGAGAAAGGGAGAGAAAGAGGGAGATGGGGAGGAGAAGGGAGAAGGAGAAAAGTGGACATAAGCAAGTTTGAAGGGAAAAATTAGGGACTCACCCCAAGGCCCATTATCAGTGGCAACAACTCAGCAGAACAGGCTGTGATGTTTCTCTGGTCACATTGAGCAATTCTGGCTCCTCCCTTTCCCTTTCCCTTTCCCCACATAAACACACAGATGCTTTAAAGGAAAGGTTCCCCGCTTGGAACTACAGAAGCACGGCGAGATGTGGCGCTTCAGCCTGCTGCTCTTTGTGGGTGAGTGTGCAGCCGAGCGAGGGAGGGACGGCCGAGGTGTGGGCTGGAAATAGAGTGCAGGGAAAAGAGGTACCACTGGAGGTGGAGGGGACAGTGGAGAGACCATCATTCTAGGGTGGAGCCTGCAAACTCCCCGAAGGGACCTTTGACAAAGTCCCTGGAGTCAGAATTCCACCAGTCAGGGTGGGATTCCTCAGCAGTACTTGGTTTGAAATGAGTTTCCTCAGTTCTAGGCACTGAGAATACAGCAGTCGACAGACAGGGCTCCTGTGTTCACGGGTCTTATACGATTGGGTGGAATCTACCGAAAAAAGCCACAGTCAAGGCAACCCACTTAGCACGGCTCTAAATTCCGTAACCGTATTCAGGCTTTGCAAAGTCTATATTGGGTCCTGATTAGTCCCATTTTACAAGGGAGAAAACTGAGACCAAAGATAACTTTCCCAAGACTACTCAGCCAATAATGAGTAGAACCTGGATGTGGGGCCAGGTGGTCTGGCTTCAGACCTGCCCCAAGTAAGAACAACACAAAAGAACTTCAGGTAGAGAGAGAAGTTGCTATAAGACTGGAACTAGAGCCAATATATAGTAGAGTCATTTATGGGGAAATGGCCGTATAGTGAGACCACAACACGAAGTGACATAAATCAGATGCAGAAGGTTAAAAATCACATGGTGTCTTTTATATGAAAAATTCAAGATATGAATAATTCAAAGAGCAGTAAATAAAAGATAGATGATAAGAAACAGGGAAGTCGCCTTTATCGAGGTGGAAAGGAGACGTGGGGATGGGCGCAGATGGGGAGGCAGGGAGGGAAGAGGAAATAAAAATGGTTAAGATGCAGTAAGTACCAAGTTCCCAAGATGAACGTAATTATCGTGTAGTATATGCAGACACATACTGTTAATAAAGAAACTAAAAAGAAAGTTAAATATCACATTTTCTTCTATATGATAAACTGAAAAAAGAAGAAAGGCAGGAAGGAAGGCAGAAGGAAAGAAAGAAAGAAAGAAAGAAAGAAAGAAAGAAAGAAAGAAAGAAAGAAAGAAAGAAAGAAAAAGAAAGAAAGAGAAAAAGAAAGGAAGGAAGGAAGAAAGAAAGGAAGAAAGAGAAAAAGAAAGGAAGGAAGGAGAGAGGTCAGGAATTCAGTAAGCAGATTTCTGGAGACAGGGACAGAAATTAGCAGAAGGGGGGCAGAGAGGGAGAGAAGAGTAGTAGGACTAAAACTGGTTAAGATCTGTTAAATGTGAGCAGGGGCGGAGCTCATTGGTAGAGTGTTTGTCTAGCATGCTTGAAGCCCCAAGTTCAATCTCTAGTACCACAAAAGGGAGAGAGACGGCGATACATTGAGTGCTTGTACCAACTTCCCAAATTAAACCCCAACATCATGTAATATTAACACACACTAATAAGATAAAAAAGAATTAAAACCGAAAGTGACTGGGGGTTACGTTGAAGGGGGAAGTCAGGGGAGATCGCTGTGAGGGAGCCAATATTTGTGCTGAGACCTAAACAATGAGACGGAACCTCCCTGCCTGGTTTTTTGTTTCTCTTTCCTCAGGCATCTGTCTGTCTTCCTCTTGTATGTCTTCCAAGTTTTCTCACTGGTTCAAATTTAAGATGAGAGAATTGTTCTTTTGTGGCACTAGAGATTGCACCCTCGGCCTTCACGCTGAGCTATATCGTCAGACCTTTTTTATTTCTTACTTTGAGACAGGGTTTCATTATATTGCCCAGGCTGGGCTTGAACTTGTGATTCTCCTGCCTCAGCCTCCCAGAGTGCTGGGATGATGGGGACATGCCAGCATACTCAGCAAGGGGAGATATTTCCTAAACAGCAAGTGTGGATTTCCTTCGCTGTTGTATAGTAGATCTGGTTCTTCATTTTACAGAGGAGGACACTGAGAAATAAAAAAGTTAAGTAACTTTTTAAGGCAACACAGTCAGTCATTGGTGAAGATGAAATGTTAAACCCAGGAAATCTGACTGTGGAATCTGTATGTCCAAACACTATACTCTGCTGCCTTTAAAATCATTAATGGACATGAGAATGTTTGTCAGGAGTAACGGGAAGTGTGATGTTTTGGCTTAACCGTCAACTTAATTGGCTTGGAGCTGCCCAAGGAATCAGTAAAGCACACTTCCGGGCGTGTCCAGGAGGGTCGTGGAGGTGTGGCCTTGGGGACTGTATCTGGTCCCTACCGTTTCCTCTCCAGCGCCGTTCCCCTGCTTGGCTTCCTAGTTGCCACGAAGCAGGCACCCTTCTACCCTTCTGCCATGAGGTTTCTGCTTTGGAGCCAGCTGACCACGGACTGAACCCTCTCGAATCATGAGCCAAATTAAACTTCTCTTCCTTTAGGTCATGGGTGCCAGGTAGAGTGCCTTAGAAATGGGAAAACTGACTAACACGAACGGGAGGTTGAGACTTTGGATCTGTAGGGCTTGTTGACTGTCAATCTTCAGAAGGACCAGGTGGCTTGCGAACCTCAAATAGAGGAATTCCGAGTATTTCTTTTGGGCGTCAGTGCTGACACCAGCCATTAGCACTCTTTACTCCTTTCTGAAGTCAGTACAGACTTGTGATAACGAGATCATTGGTAACGAATGTGATGACAGTGATGAGGGAGAGGAGTTACATGCTTTAGGACTGCACGGCCTTTAAATATCTTTAAAAATGCATCACCCCATCCTCTCATGAAATTTTAACTCCATAGACACAGGCTGTATTTCTATACAATTTCTATCAGTATGTGTCGTACACATAAAAGTAAGATTTTTCATCTCTTCTTGAGGACTAACTTTGATCCGCCAATGGGAAAATATCTGCTTTGAAAATGCATGCTTCGTTGTATGTTCTTAAAAAGTATTTTCTTAGTGCATGTTAATGTTACATGATGATAGGGCTTATTTCGGGAGGTTGGTACGTGCATTTAACATATTAATGAATTTGAACTGCTTTTCCTCCTCCCTTCTGCTTGTCCCTTTTCCTGTCCTGGTTCCTTGTTCTCTGTCCCTTATTTTAAATATTTACCTGTTAGTTTATGCACTTTTTAGATTTCACATATAAGCTGAAATGTACAACGCAGTATTCAGTTTTAAGTCTAGCTAAGTGATGATTTCTAGTTCATTTTCCTGTCAGTGACACGATTTTGCAAACCTTCTAGAACTATTTTTGTAATTGAAAAGGAAATGACGGAGTCAATCCCCCTCACTAAAATAAGGAAATAAAAGAAGCTAAAGACAATTCTTAATTGTATTTTTATCTTGTGAGTTGGATTCTCCATCCAAGATTTCTGATTTGTTCTTTTTTATCTCATGTGACTTTCTGTCACATTTCTCATTCTGATCAGGAATATTTTTCCCTAACGCTCTTGCATTACCTGTTTTCCCTTGTATTTCACCACGTTTCCTTAAAATCACTATTTTCAATTCCATTTCGAGCATTTCGTCTGTTTCCTTGGCTTTGGGGTCGGTTAGAGCAGGGCTGTGTCCCCTGGAGGAGTCGTGCGTTCCTCCTTTTTCATGCATCTTGCGTTCCAGATGTCCTGTGCGCGACGGTGTAGTCTCCACTTCCGGTTTTGTGGAGCACCTTTCTCAGGGAAAGACTTCTCTGTAGATGGGTCCCAGGATGTTGGCCGGGTAGGTTGCTTGGGCTTCGGGTTGGGCTGGATAGAGTAGTATGATTTCCGTGAGGTTCTTCCGGGGAGTGCTAAGGACTGATGCCCCCTGTGCATTCCGGGCAGGCGCTCTGCCCTCAGCCTCAGCCTCCCCACCGGTGCTTCCTCGAGATCGAGGGCGTCTGAGTGCTTCGGCCACCAGCCCTGTGGGTGCTGCTGGGGAGCGTGGTGCAGCTTAGCTGGGGACGAGACCACCAGGCAGGCCGGTCCTCAGGCTCTGGGCTGGGGGTCCATGCAAGAAAGAACTTCTGAACTGGAAGACAGATTTTAAAAAAGAAGCAAGTTATGGGACTTATGCAAACAAATATTTGCATCATGGGAGTTCCAGAAAGAGAAGAGGTGGAAGAAGGTATGAAAACGTACTTAATGAAATCATAACTGAGGAAAACTTCCCAATTCTTGGAAAATATGTGGACATCCAGATCTGAGAATCTCAAAGATCCCCAAATAGATTCAATTCAGAAAGGTCTTCTCCGAGGCATACTGTGGTCAAACTGTTAAAAGTCAAAAACAAACAGCATTTGAAAAGTAGCAAGAAAAAGTTTCGAGTCACATTTAAGGGGATCCCCGTTAGACTGCCAGGAAATTTCCCAGCAGAAGCCCGCGGGCCAGGAGAGCAGGGGATGATATATTCCAAGCCTTGAAGGCCAGCAGCTGCCAGCCCAGAACAGCAAACTCAGCGAGACTTTCCTCTGGAAATGAAGGAGAAACAAACGTTTCCTTCCACAAGCAAAGCTGAGGGAGTTCATCCCTGCTTGACCGACCTGGCAAATAAGGCTGAAGAGAGCACCTGATTGAGAGTCAAAGGACCACACTACAATCATGGAAACCAGTGAAAGTATAAAACTCACTCAGGCAGGTAGACTCGCAAGCCACATCAGAACCAGTACGGAGAAGTTCACGATGAAACTCAGACCCTCCAATAACGTAATGGTGGTGTATTATTTTGCACATTTCAACATCACTGGAAGAGAGGATTTTAAATATTCTCAACAAACAGAAGCGATAAATGTTTGGAGTGCAGGTTACGATAAATACTCCAGTTTTGTCATTATACAATGTGAATATGTATCAAAACAGCAGGGCAGGCCCCCGTGAGGTATGACAAAAATGGGGAATGTCTAAATAAAAGATTTTTATTACAGTAAAAGATGCACTGCCGTGAATTTCCCTCAAAATACTCCCACCCACTTGGAACACACTTATTCTGTTGTTTTCGCCGCTTTCCAAAGCAGCTCTGGAAGTCCTCTTTTGTGTCATTACTTGTGTTGTTGTGGCCGCCCTGATGTCCTGAGCTGATGCAAAACGCCGCCCTTTCAAGGTCGCACGATGCCAGATCCCGTGAGTAAGTTGGATGAGGACACACTGTCATGTTTTTACAAGTCTGCCTTTTGTTGGCTAACACTCAGCAGCAGCGGTCGCTGTAATTTATATATATATATAATCACGTCTTATAAAGAAACTCGTGAAAGAGGGCTTCCAGAACTGCTTCAGAAAGTGGCAAGAATGATGAGACGAGTGTGCTGCAGGCAGGGGGGAGCGTTCTGAAGGGATTCAGGGAAGTATGTCTTTGGCTGTCATACATTTTAGCTCAAGCGGTAGAGCGCGTGCCTAGCAAGCGTGCGGCCCTGAGTTCGAGCCCCAGCAGCCCCCCCAAAGAATTTGTTCATTGAAATATTCACCATAATCTCTATATATTTTGACCAGACTTTGTACAACCCAAAAAGCCAAACAAAATAAAAACAAAAACAAAGAGTGCAAAATCAGGAGGGATTACGTGGAATAATGTGTTTGTCCATCAATTGTGTTTCTCATCTAACTCCATCAAACGTGTTTTCGTGAGCCTCACCAGGGGCAATTTTGTAGGCCTTTTTGTGGTTCATGGTGTCTTTCTCCTCTCCGCAGGGTGTTGCTGTGTGTGCAGCCAGGAAACCACTACCCTATACACACCCTCAGCCATGCCAGGTAAGTTTGCTGAAGAGAACCCATGTGCCTGGTTAAAGGGTGTTTCTTAGGGAGGAGAGTTCTTCTGTTCCAGGAGGCTAAGCCCTAGCCGGACACTTTCTGGGAAAGAGTTAGGGGCAGAAAAAGGGTTAATATGCAGATTTCCTGAGTTCTGCTCAATTCTCTTTCCTTTGTGCTCTGAAATTACTGTGTGACCTCATACAGGTTATGCAACCTCTCTGATTTGCGTTTTGCTCAACTGTGAAATACAAGGACAATGGCTCCTACCCCACGTGGGTGTCACAACACTCCCCTTTCCCACACATTCCTGACATCATACCCCATGTTCTTTCTATCCTACAGCTTAATAAAAACTCTTTCTTCCAGCCCTCCAGTCTTCACTCTTGAACTATTAATAGGGACCCGAGAACATCTTCTACTTTTTCACAAATATTTGCTTTCAAGACTATTGTCTTGGGCAAATCAGTAATTCAATTTGAGGAATCTCCACACTGATTTCCACAGTGGTCGTACTCATTTATACTCCTACCAATAATGGGGGAAGTTTCCCTTTCCCCCACAGTCTCACCAGAATTTGCTGATTTTTTTTTTTTTTTTGGTGCTGGGAATCGAACTCAGGGCCCTGTGCTTGCAGGGCAAGCACTTTAACCACTGAGCTAAATCCCCAGTCCCGATTTTTTATTTCTTGATGATAGCATTTCTTTCAGGAGTAAAATGGAATCTCAGTGTTGTTTTGGTTTACATTTCTAATGGCCAAAGATATTCACCATTTCTTCTTGCACCTATTGGCCATTTGTACTTCTTCTGAGATGTGTCTATTCGTTTCGATTCCCCATTTTTGACTAGGTCTTTCACTGGTGGGGGTCTCATATTTTTGAGTGCCTCCTATATTCTAGATATTAGTATTTATTATGTTTCACAAACATAGACCAATATGTAAAATGAAAAAATCCAATTCAGTCATTTAAATCTCAATGTTACTCTTTTGCTCTCTGTGTTAGTTAGCTTTTTGTTACTGTAACAAATACCCAAGCTAAATAGCTTATAAAGAAGAAAGGTTTGCCTCAGCTCACAGTTTTAGACCTTTCAGTCTATGATCAGTTGGTCTTGTTGCTTCGTCTCACATCACGGCGGAAGTGTCACAGAACGAAATCACTTACCTCAGGTGTGAAAAGCAAAAGAGAAACAGGGACAGAGGAAAAGACCTAGCTTCCATACTTCCCTTTGAGGCCACGCCCCCAGTGACCTAAAACCTCCCACCAGCCCCCACCTCTTAAAGGTCCAACCCCTTCCCAATAGCTCCAAGCTGGGGACTCGGTGTTCAACACACGGGCCTTCGAAGGACATGTGAGATCCAAACAATAACACTGTCATCGTGTGTCCACTCCAAAACACCTTCATTTTTCCTGAAGAAGAAATAAATTGGCAGCATGGGTTGGGGATTAGAAGAGAAAATCACATCAACATATTTCCAAAAATGTCATTCTTGATAAAATAACTCTGCATTAGTCAGCTCTCCTGTTGCTAGGAAAAAAAATACCTGATAGCTGCAATTTAAAGGAGGACGGGGGGCTGGGGATTTAGCTCAGTGGTAGAGTGCCCGTCTAGCAAGCATAAGGCCCTGAGTTTGAGCCCCAGCACCAAAAGGTAAATAAATAAGTAAATAAATGAATAAATAAATAAAAATAAAGGAGGAGAGGTTTATCTTGGCTCATGGTTTTAGTGGGTTCAGTCCATGGACTGCTGGCTCCCTCGTGGCAGAGGAAACTGCTCACTACATGGTGGCCAAGAAGCAAAGAAAGAAGAGAGGAGCCAGGGACAAGAGTGACCCTTCCAAGTCCCAACTTCTAACCAGGCCCTCACGTATGGATGTGAGATTTTTGGGGGACACTCTAGACTTAAAGCATAATGCTATACTCATGGGGATTGTAACGGTCTCTACCTGATGGGATGTTTGTGAGGATTCAACCCCACATTGTGGTGGTAAGAGACGGGCTCTGGGGTCACACTCTAGGTTCATTATGTCCCAGTAATGATGCTCATTGCCATGGTGACCTCAGCTGTGCATTTCAGAAAATCCCCTTGACCTTTGTTTCCATGGAAGGGAAGATAAGAGGACAAAGGATATGAGAAAAGACCCAAGCGGCACTTAGAATCCTGCTGTGAGCACTTAATATTAGCTACGTGCCGCATCTTCTTGTCTTCCTCTCCGTCCCCGCCCCCTTCCTCTCCCTCCCCATCTCTTCCTCTTCCTCCCACCCCTTTCTTTTCCTTCTCTGCCTCCTCTTCTTCCCCTTTGCCTCCTCTTGCTTGTGTCCCCCTCCTCCTTATTCTTCTCCCTCTTTCCTTCTTTCTCCCATTCCTCCTCTTCCCCCTCCTACTCTTTCTCCTCTTCTTCCTATCCCCCTCCACCTCCTCTTATCCTGCCCTTCATCCCTCTCTCCCTCCCCTTCCTTCCCCTACTCCTTCCTTCCCCTTTCCCACTCCCTCTGTCCTTCTTCTCTTTTCCTTCCTCTACTTGCTCTTCGTTCTCCTCTCCCTTCTCCTCTTCTTTTTTCTCTGGTGAGGAAAGATAGAAATTACCCAGTTCTTACTGACTGGCCTGCAGCTGGACAAAGCCAGAAGCCAGCGAGTCCCCAGGACTCTGTCCCACCACTTGTCCTTCCTAGTGTGCTCTTCCCTGCCCCTTCTGATATGTGGCATAAGCTGGGGCAGGCCACACGTCCCTCTGGGGCATCCATTTCTACTTCCATAAGTGGAACCGTGGCACCCCCCTTTCTGGCTTTTCTGAGACACGGGGATTTCCCACAGTGCCGGGTGTTCAGTGCTCAAACCAGAGATGTCCCAGGCAAGCAGAGGCCCTACCTGGAAGCATTTTCAGGGGGACTGGGGAGAATGCGTGTCAAGGGCCCGGGACTTTGAAGATGCTTGTGAAACAGGAGCTCTTGTTATGTATTAGAAAGTTGCTCTCTGTCCCTGAGTCCCTTTCTCTGGTGCAGTAAGTTGTTTTGCTCAAGGTTGAGGATCATGTGTGTGTCTCAGATGGATTTCTGAGATGGCCTCTGCTCTGGTCTCCAGCCCCTTGAACCTTCCAGCAGTAGCCAAAGGGCGACCGTGAACACCTGAGTCAGGTTCTTCCCTTACCCACTGCCCTCCGGGGATCCCACCTCCTTCAGGGGCAAAGCCCGAGTCCCCATCTCTCCCCCTCACTCCCTTTGCTCCAGCCACATACACCTCCTTGTTTCTCTATTATTCCGGGCCTGGTCCTGCCCCAGGGCCTTTGCACAGACTGTGCCCTAGACTTTTACACACGCACATGACTTTCGCCTGCCCTTCCCTGAATTTCTGTTCACCTGTTACCTTCTCATCGACCCCCCCATTTTTGACATCATCTCCAAGCCGCACCCCTCCACAGCACCAGCTGCGGGAGCATGGGGAACACTGTGTGTCTGGTCCCGTTGCTGGAGCTGCAGCATCGGGAGGGGTGTCTGGTGTGGTCAGGGGTCTGTAGGAGCCAGGGCTCTCCAGAGAAACGGGACCAACACATCATGCGGTGTGTTATAAAGAACCACAAGTCGACACAGGCTCGCCAGTCCCACGTCTTCGGGTTGATGCTGCAGGCTGGAGACCCCGAGAGCTGGCGATATAGTTTTAGTCCAGGTGCAAAGCCTGAGAACCTGGAGAGCCAGAGGAGGGCAGGCTGGAGGCCAAGAAGAGCTGATGTTTCCCTTTGAGTGTGATGGCCAAGAAGGGCCAACGTTCCGCTCTAGAGGCCCTTCTGCAGGAAGCATTCATTCGCATTCATGGAAAATGTCTGCCTTTTCCTTCTCTTTAGGCATCGACTGAATGGGTGAGGCCCAGCCATGTGGCAGACGGCCCTGTGCTTTAGTCAGCCCGCAAATTTCAATGTTAATCTCACCCAAATGCTCCCAACAGAGACATGCAGAATAGTGAGTTTTGTTTTTGTACCGGGGTGAACGCAATACTGGGATTGTACCGAGCTACCTCCCCAGTCCTTTAACTATATATATTTTTTGAGACAGGATCTTGTTAAGTCACTAGGTTGACCAGGATGGGCTCGAGCTTGGGATTCTCCTGCCTCAGCCTCTCAGAGTGCTGGAACGACAGATGTGCATCCCTTCGGATCTTTAAGGAAAATCATAGTGTGTTAGGGATGTGAGCAGCATAGAAGACTGAATCTAAACTACGCCGGGAGCTGAAAAACTTATTCTTTCATTTAACAAGAAAAGTCCAAATGCTTTATTTGATCCAGAGAGTAACAGAGAACTATCTGTAACAGAGAGGGTGATATTTAAAAGGTACAGGAAAACGTTCGATAATTTTTTCAAAAACTTTTTGCATTCCCTGACTTACGTGTTTTTCTCCTCCCTACCATGCTTCCTTCTTTTCAGTGCTGGGGTTCAAATTTTCAAGGCTGAAGTTTGCATTCTAGGCAAACGTGCTACCACTGAGCTACACCCTAGGCCCTTTTTAAAGGCTGATTTTCTGAGACAGGGTCTCCCTAAGTTGCCCGGGCTGGCTTTGAATTTGTGACCCTTCTGCCTCAGCCTCCTGAGCAGCTGTAACTCCAGAAGTGCACCACTGTACTCACTTTATTTTCTTCATGATGATAAACTTTACGCTTGTCCCAATTTACTTTTCTTCTGAAAATTATTTGTTCTATTTTTTTTAAGATGTGAAAATTTTTGTAGCATTTTTTTTAGGAGGGGTCTACTGAGATTGTCTGGGAGACATTCCTGAGGAAGTACTGTTTTGGTTGACCCCCGAGGATGAATGGGTTGAAGTTGCCCAAGCAAAAGAATAGTAAATGGGGGCAGAGGGTATATCTAGTGTGTGCAAAGGTCCTGAGGCTGGGAACTGAGTGAGACAGGTCAGGGGGTGAGCTGGAGAAATTAGCAGGTGTCCAGTCCCACAGACCTGGGTTGCTGGTCTGGTTTGAGCAGAGTTTGAGGAATGACAGATCTGAGTCAGCAGAAGGGGGTAATGGGGACCTGAGACCCAAGCCAGCCCAAGTGGTAAGAGGCCGGAAGTCTGTGAAGAGAGATGTCACCCCTCAGAGGAAAGAGGAAGCTGAAAATGAGAAAACAGATACAATCTGAGGTCCTATGCGGGGACTGAAAAAAAGAAGGTGCAGGCAGGAGGCAAGAACTTGGCTCTCAAGACCAGGGTGACACGAAGAGCGCCACCTGCTGGAAGGACGATACTTCCTAAAGGGCTTTCGCACCCTCCCCTTGGAAGTTACCTCCTCTCCAACCCCGATTCGCATTAGCAGATTTTATCAGCAGACCTTTCAAAATCAATCTAGAAACTCATATTCTTTTTATTTTTTTAATTGTTACATTCATCACATTTATTTTGTACCTGTACACGGTGTATCTTGGTTCTCCCCCCTCCCCCTCCCCTCCCCTCTATTCCCTTCCCTATTTACAGCAGGTACAGTCACATTTCTCCATGAATTCTCTTTCCTTTTTCTATCCCTCTTTTCCCTTCCCGCTTCTCCCCCTCTCTCCTTTCAATGCTCCTCTCCTTGGAATATTATCTTCCTTTTAGATTATATCTATCACACCTCTTCGTCCTTATTTACACTTATGGTTTCTCATATCAGAGAAACAATTCGATGTGTACTCATAAGTGTCCAATTTATTTCACTTAATAGTATGCTCTCAAGGAACATCCATTTACATACAAATGACTCTAGTCTATCCTTTTTATGGCAGTGTAGTACTCCATTGTGTAGAAAAACCACATTTTCTTTAGCCATTCATTGGTCGTTGGGCATTTATGTTGTTTCCAAGACTTAGCTATTACAAATTGTGCTGCTATAAACATGGCTGTGCATACATCCCTGTGGTATGAGGATTCCAGTTCTTGTGGGAAGATCCCCAGTAGGGGGATAACTGGATCAAATGGAACCTCTAGTTCTAGTTGTTTGAGGAATCTCCATATTGATTTCCATAGTGGCTGCACCAGTCTACATTCCCACCAATAATGGAGGAGGGTTCCTTCTTCCCCATAGCCCCGCCAGCATTTGTTACTGGTTGATTTTTTCATAAATGCGGTTCTTTCTGGAGTGAGGTGAAATCTTAATGTTGTTTTGATTTGCATCTCTCGAATGACTAGTGATCTTGAACACTTTTTCATATATTTATTTGCCTTTTTAATTTCTTCATCTGAGAAACGTTTATTCATTTCAGATGCCCATTTTTGGATTGGGTCTTTGAATTTGGGAGGTTTGATTTTTTTGAGTTCTTTGTATATTCTAGATGTTAGACCTTTGTCTGACGGGTAGTTAGTAAAAATTTTTTCCCAGTCTGTGGGTTTTCGCCCTGCTCTATACGTGATTTCTTTTGCTGTGAAAAAGCTTTTTAATAGTATGTGGTCCCAAGCACTGATTCTTCGTGTTGTTTCCTGTGCTCTTTGGGTTATGTTCATAAATTTTTTCCCTACCCCTATGTCTTCGAGAGTTTTTCCTATTTTATTCTCCAGTAGATTTAGTGTTTCTGTTTTAATGTTTAGATCTTTGACCCACTTTGACTTTAGTTTAGTACATGGTGAGAGACTTGGATCTAGTTTTAGTTTTTGGCATGTGGCAAGCCAATTTTTCCAGCACCATTTTAGAAACTCATATTCTTCACTGCCTCCACCTGGGTTGTACCCGCCAACCTTGTTCATCTGAACAAGGGAATTCTCCTTCCTGGTCAGTTTGCTTCCCTCCCTCTACAGTTCATCATCCACATGGTGGCCAGAAGAAGCACATTAAGTCAATCTGTGCTCTTCCCCTGCTCAAACCTCTCCCGTGGCTCCCACCTCTCTCTGCGGTAAGAAGTCAAAGTTGTACAAAGGTTTAGCAGACCCTGGGTGGTGCATCCCCTCCCTCTCCTCACCTTCTTCCACAGTCCTGCTCTGACTACACTGGCCTCCCTGCTACTCTGCAGAGCACCAGGTCTGCTCCTGCCCCAGGGCCTTTGCACTTCGCGTTCTTTTGCCTTCAACAGCTTCATAGCTTACTTCTGCAGATCTTTCAGCTTTTTGCCCAAACATCACCTCTCGAGTGAAGCCTTTGTGGGCTTCTCTGTTTAAAGTTGTTGCCCTCCAACCCTCCCACTCCCCACACTCCCATCTTCCACTTTATTCCTTTGGTCATCATCGAACACTCTATAAAGTTTACTTACCTCCTTGCTGCCTTCCCCATGCCCGTCTCTCTCTCCTGCTCCCTAACTGGGACAGAAACTTTGTAAGAGCAGAGATTTTCATGCATCCACACATTTTTACTGAGCACCTGCTATCTCCCAGGCACCGTCACATGCAGCAGTAAAGAGACACAGATCCTGGACTTCCAGAATCCGTGGTCAGAACAACAGACTCAAAAATAGTCACAAAAATTTTGACATAACATCTTCTTAGAAATTGCCCGAAAGTTAATTCTCTTTCCCGGTGGACCTCTCTCCTTTCCTGTAACTGGCATGAAACACACTCATTTTGGGATTTGCAAGCCCTGACTCTGTGGCTCAAAGCTGTGTGTGCCTGGGCGAGTCGCTCACCCTCTCTGAGCCTTGCTTTTTCACAGCTGCATACTTGGTATTGCATTTATGCCTGCAGCCACCAGAGCAAACCATCCCATACCTGCTGGTTTAAAACAACAGAAGTTATTGTCTTGCCGCCTGAGGTCAGCTGTCCCAAATGGGTCCTGGGGGCTGATGTCCAGGCCCCAGCCAGGCTTCACTCTTTCTGGAGGCCCACAGGGAGAGTCTGTTTTCTAGAACAGCGAGTCGCGGGGCCTCGCGGTACTTGATCAAGCACGGTAGGCTGCTGCCGTAGCAAATCAGCACGCGCCGAGTGGGTGAAACCAGCAGAGGCTTCCTTTGATTATGTAGGCCGGAAGTCTGAAGTGAAGGAGTTGGGGGTCATTCTCTCTCTAAAGCCTGTAGGACAGAATCTGTTCCACGCGTTTGTCTTGGCTTCTGATGTTCTGGGAGTCCCTGGTGTTCTTGGGCTTGTAGGCACATCCCTCCATTCCCTACCTCCACTATTACATGGTCTTCTCTGTGATCTCCCATCTCTCCTCTCTCTGTGTCTCTGTCTCTGACTCTCTCTGTCTCTCCAGGGTCTCACTATCTAGTCCAGGCTGGCCTTGAACTCACTACACAGCCCAAGCTGGCCTCAAATTTACAGCAATCCTCCTGCCTCAGCCTCCCAAGTGCTGGGATTACAGGCATGCACCACCACACCCTTCGTCTCTTCTTTTCTTGAAGGACACCAGTTAGACCGGTTAAGGTGCACACTATTAAAGTACTACTTCATTTTAATTTACATCTTAATTACGTTCGCAAAATGCTCTTTCCAAAGGAGACTACATTCGCAGATGCTACGATGCTGTATCTTTTGAGGACACTACTTAACCCCTGAGAGCCGCCTCCACCCTTTGCCCCGCATTTGCCAGCCGCCACACATGTCGCTCTGATCTTGTCCATATCCTCCCTTCTTCCCATCTAGATGACAACGAGTGCTTGGACACCACTGCATGCCCAGCATACGCCACCTGCACGAACACCGTGGGCAGCTACTACTGCACTTGCAAGCAAGGCTTCCAGGCCAGCAACGGCCAGCGTCACTTCCGCGGCCCGGGCGTGCTGTGCCAAGGTGAGTTCACACCTCCTCCCCCCTCCAGCAGTCAGAGGAAAACAGGCGGAAGCTGGCTGCGGGTTGGGTTGTATTAGCTTTCCCGTGACTGGACACAACGACCAACGGCCGCAACTCAAAGGAGGACAAGTTTAATTCTGCTCAGGCTTTAAGGGGATGCGGTCCCTGGCCAGCTGGCTCCAAAGAGAAACGTCGTCGTGGAGCAAAGCTGCTGAGTTCAAGGCAGCCAGAAGCAGAGCAGGGAAACGGTGCCTGAGAGGAAGAGGCGAGAAACTAAGTCAAGACACGCAGGAGTGTGCAGCGCGCATCCCCCGGGGGGAGTCCAAGGCCAGCCGCCCGCACTGCACACGGGTGTGAGCGCTGCCCTCCTCCCACCCCACGAACTCCCGGAGTAACTTCTTTCCTCCTCCCTTTCGCCTCCCTCCCTCCCCTCCTTCCTCCTTCCTCTTCTGATTCCTGGTCGCCACAAAAGCTCCAGACGGCTTCTCCCCCGTGCGGTGGCTGCACTTCACAGCCGAGCGTCTCAGGACAGAAGAGGCAGAAGCGCACAGTGTCCTCGCAGCCGGGCACATCCGCTCGCTCAGCTCCGGGGAGGGACCGCAGACCGGCACTTGTCGGAGAGAGCGCCAAAGATGTCGCTTCAGCTGTCTTTGGGAAATACAATCTGCTACCCAACGGGAGGCAAATTTTTCATTCCAACTTTTTCCGCATCCAGATATCAATGAGTGTTCCCAAAGCCCAGCGCCCTGCGGCCCTCACTCGGTCTGCACAAACCTGCTGGGGAGATACAGCTGCGGCTGCCTTCCGGGCTTCTCTTCTCCCACCGGAGACACCTGGCGGCCGGAAAGGCCTGGACGCTTCGCCTGCTCAGGTACCACGTTCGGGGTGTCCACTGCGGGCTTGTGGACGCGACCACAGGATGAGCGCACGAGCCTCTAAAATATTTTTAATATCACACATCTGTGACACACGATAATTGCATTTGTGTTGGGAAATAGGTAGACACCCATTTTTGCATCTTGACTATTTTTATTCCCCTTAACACCCCTTTCTTTTCCACTCCTTGCTTCCCTAGATCTCCTTCCCATCCCCCAAACGTCTACCTCCCTGTTTGCTACCATCTCTTCTATAGTTTGCTCTTTCAATTATTTACATTTAGGTTTTCTCATGTAAGAGAAGCCATGTGATATTATCATCCTGTGTCTGATTTATTTTAGTTAGCATTATCTTCCCAAAATCCTTATTTATGGCTGAGTAGTACTCCACTGTGTATCTATATACCACATTATCTTTATCCATCCATATGTTGATGGGCATATAGACCACTCCCATAATTAAGCTATGGTGACTTGTGTTATTATAAACATGAGTATGTATGTATCGTTGTAACATGATGTCTTCAACTCTATTTAGGGAAGTTGCCCAGGAGAGGTATAGGTGGGTTCTATGAAATTTCTGTTACTAGTTTTTTAAGGAATTACCAAACTGATTTTCATATTCCTACCGACAGTGTAGAAGGAGTCCTTTCCCCCTACATCCTTGCAATATTTGTTGTCTTCAGGTTTTTGATGTTAGCCATTTTTACTGGAGCAAGAGAGAATCCTGTTGTCTTTTCATTTGAATTTCTCCAATGGCCAAAGATACTCAAAAAATTTTATGTAGTGATTGGCCATTTGAACTTCTTCTTTGGGGAAGTATTTATTTATTTCAAACTCCCACATTTTGATTGGGTCTTTTGCTTTTGGCCGTCTAAATCTTTCAGTTCCTTGTATATTGTAGACATATGGAGAAGTAGCTGGAAAAATTCTTTCCCATTCTGTAAGTTGTCTCTTCCTTCCCTCAGTTGATTGTTTCCTTTGTTGTGCACAAGCGTTTTGATTTGATGCGATCCCATTTGTTAATCTGAGGCACTATTTCTTATGCACTTTGGTTTCCATTCAGAAAGTCGTAGCCTTTGCACGTAGACAAGAGTTCTACCCATTATCTTGCAGCAGGTTTGATACTTTTTATTTATGTCTAGGTCTTTAATCCATTTTGATTCAGTATTAGTGTAAGAGATGTGGGTCTAGATTCATTCTTCTGCAGGTGGTAACCAGTTTTCCTGACACTATTCTTTAAAGAGTTATCTTTTCTCCAGTGTTTGCTTTTAGCCCACTATCAAAGATTAGATGGGTAAAAATGGATGGGGATGTTCTGTGTCTTTTTTCCATTCTGTTCTACTGATCTACATGTCCATTTTCTTGTGCCAGTACCATGCTGCTTGTATTACTGTAGCTTTGTGGTATCATTTGAAATCTGAGATTTTAAGCTCTCCCACTCTGCTCTTTTTGCATGGGGGAATTGCCTGGGCTCTTCTGGACTGGTTCTCATTCCATAGAAATTTTAGGATTTCTGCTAGTTCTTAGAAGAATGTTATTGGTATTTTGACTGGAATTGCATTAAATCTATATATCATTTTTTATACCTAGGTATTTTCACAATATTGGTTCTGCTTATCCACGTTCAAGGGATGTATTTCTATTTTCTGACATTCTCTTCCATCCCTTTTGTTTTTCAGACTACTATAGTTTTCATGATAGAAATCTTTCAATTGCTTGGTTAGGTTAATTCCTGGCTATTTAATTTTTTAAGCTATCAAAAGTAGAAATGTTTTCTTGATTTCTCTCTTGGTAGGTTCATTCTTGGGGTGCAGGAATGCTATTGATTTTTGTGTGTTGATTTCACATCGTTCCACCTTGATGTATTTTTTATTAGCTCTAAGGATCATCTGGCATTGGGGGGGTCTTCTATGTAAAGGACCATGTCATCTCCAAATAATGGTAGTTTTACCTCTTCTTCCTTTCCTCTGTCTCCCTTTCATTTCTTTCTCTTGCCTGCTTGCTCTGGCTAAAGTTTTTAGTACTGGATCTCTGTCATCAAGAGGGGTGAGAGTGAACACCCTTATCTTGTTCCCAACTTTAGAGGGGATGTTTTCAAGTTTTTCCCATCAAGAATGATGTTGGCAGTAGGTTTGTCATAAGTGACTTTTATCAGTTTAAGGTAAGGTTCTTCTGTGCTCATTTTCATCTGTGCATTTTTAATCATAAATGGATGTCGGATTTTGTCAGATGCTTTTTCTGCATTTACTGAGACAATCGAATGAGTTTTACCCAAACTTCTGGTTAGGTGGTGTATTGCGTTTATTGATTTGCATATATTGAATCATCCTTGTATACCTGGGACGACGTTAACTTGGTCATGAGGTATAATCTCTTTAATATTTGTTGCATTATGTTCTCAAGTGTCCTGTTGAGGATACTCGCATCTGTGTTCATTGAAGATACTGGCCTGTAGGTTTCTTCTTTTGTAGAGTCTTTGTTTGGTTTTGGTATCAGGGTAACGCCAGCCCTGAGGAATGAGTTCCACAGTACTCCTTCCCTTTTGATTTAATGGAAAAATTTATGTGTTTGGGTAATTTCTGTGATTTGTGCCTTTGACTTCTAATTTCACTCTGCTGTGTTCTGATAATACACATGAGGTTATTTTGATTCTTTTGTATTTCTTTGAGTATGTCTGTGGTCGGTGTGGTCTGTTTTGGAGAAAACTCTGTGTGTTACCGAGAAAAATGTGCAGTCTGTTGTTGGATGGCACACTCTGTGGGTATCTGTTACATTCATTCATTCAAAGGTGTGGTTCCACTCTGATATTTCTTTGTTGGTTTTTTTTCTAACTGATCTATTTGTGACAGTAGAGTATTTCATTCTCCATCATTATTGTGTTTATCTGATGTTTTTTGTACAGTAGTATTTGGTTTATGAAGTTGGGCATGCTAGTATTTGGTGCATATATATTTACAATTGTTATCTCTTCCTGTTGAGTCATTTCCTTCACCAGCCTGTAGTGGCATTCTTCTCTTCTGGTCAGTTTTGTCATTAAATCCACTTTTTCTGAAAATAGAATAGCTGCTCCTACTTGCTTCTGGGCTCCTGTTGTGTGGAATATTGTCTTCCGTCTGTTGATTTTTATAAGCTTTTTTATGGATTAAATGTGTCTCTTGTATGCAACATACAGTTGTGCTTTGTTTAAAAAAATTCTCCCCGAATTCAATCCCCAGCACCAAAAAACAGAAACGAAAACAAAAATTCCTTTTGCCATGCTGTGTCTCTTGATTGGAGAGTTAGGACGAGTTATATTGAGAGTTTTTTCCTGAAAAATATTAACTGATTCCTGATTGCCAGAAATGGAATCTTAGGCTCTTTAGTGGTGTTGACCTCATTGTCTGCCAAGGATATCCTTGAGTAATTTTTGTGGTGGTTGTTAATTTCTTAAAGTACCTGTGGTCATGAAAAGTCTTTATTTTTCTACCAATTTTGAAAAATAAGTTTGCAGGATATATCAATCTGACCTGAAATTTGTTTCGTCTTAGGGTTTGAAAAGCTTTACTCCAAGCTCTCCTGGCCTTTAAGGCTTGTGTTGATAAATCTGCTGTATTTCTAATACATTTATCTTTATAAGTAATATGTTGCTTTTCTGTAACCACTTTTAAAATTCTGTCCTTATGTTGGACTTCTGGGGTATTTACTATGATGTGTCATGGAGAAGTTCTACTGTGAGTATGGCTAGTCACTGTTTTATATACCACGTTTACCTATAGGATGAATTCTTTCCCTATAATTGGAGATTTTTCTGCTATATGTTTCTAAATAAATTTTTATACCTTTGGGCTATTTCTAATTTTTCTTTAACTCCTATTATTCTTAGGTTAGTTCTGCTTGAGTAATCTAGCACATGTTAGATTCAGTTTCCATGATCACTCTTTTTTTTCTTTTTTTATTCATACATGTTTGCAGTACATAATGATCACATTTATTGTGGGCAGTTGGTACATGTACATAACACATCTTAATTCTTTTTTTGTACCCTGCTCCTCCCCTCCTTCCCTACTCCTTCCAACTCTTGGTCCCCTTCCCATTTGCAAAAGATCTATTTTCATCTTTTTCTTCAATTGTTTTTTTTTGCATCCCCTTCTCCTCCTCCCTCCCCATTTCTTTTCTCCCATCCATTTGAAAAAGATCTCCCTATTTCCTGTCTTCCTATTTAAATAGCTTCTATTTTGTCCCCCCCACTCCTCTCTCTCTGTCTGTCTCTGTCTGTCTGTCTGTCTCTCTCTCTCTCTCTCTCATATATATCTACTCATACAAGAGAAGCCACATGATATTTAAGCTTGTGTGTCTGGCTTATTTCACTTACTATGTATTTAAGATGTCTCTGAGTATACAGTCTCCTGCATCAACCTCACCTTCTAGTTCTCTCTTCTCACACTGGCCATTTCTGTCACCTGTCCTTTTAATGGAATTTTTTACATCCTGGATTCCTTCTGATATCTTTCTGTGAACTCTAATTCTTTACTGACTGGTCATTCATATCTTGTATCATCTTGGTTAGTTTGCCCACTCTTATTGGTGTTGTCTTGAAGCTTGGTGATCATTTTACCAACTAAGCCCATTATCTGTTTAGTTACATAATCTGATAAGCTTGCTTTTATAGGTAACTTGATGTTTTCCTCTGAGGTTTTTAATATTTGTGTTATATATTTCTGGGATTTTAATGATGGTGTGATGGAGAATTTATGTTTTGCTCACATTATCTGGGGCTCTAAAAGCCCCATTTACCTGGGGATGCATTTCAATCTCTAGGTTTGGAAAGTTTTCTAGAATGATTTCATTGAAAACATTTTTTTATAACTTTAGTTCCCTTACCACCCCTTCCTTGACTCACAATTGTTAGGTTAGTTCTTTTAGAGGCATCTAAGAGCTCTTGAACCTGTTTCTTGTATTTTCTTCTTTTTAAGGTATCACTGAATAAGCGACTGGCCACATCAGTCTCTTCCTCAGTCCTGACTGGTTCTGTCCATCGGTGCAACTTGCGATTGCGGTTTTCATTTTCGTTTCATTTCTCCTTGATTCCTTTTTATAACCCCTAATTCTTTCCTAAAGTGGTCATCGTGGCCTGACTTCCTGTTTAATTCAGTCAGCTCTGCTTGTACTCCTTCTGCTCATTTACACTTTCATTCATACTCTTGGAGCTCATTGAACACCTTACACATTTACTTATTTGCTTCTTCTTTGACCTCTTCAAACATTTTAACATTTGGTTTAAGGGTTCTTTGCCTGAAACTTCCTCGCTTCGGTGTCCTCGAGATCAGCTTTTGAGGAGTTAAGAGTTTTGGAAACAACTTGTTTCCTTGTTTTCTCATGTTTCTAGAGTTTTTGTGCGGAGGGTTGAGGCTCAATTAGCCTAGAAAAACTGCTGCTACTTTGGCAATCTCTTTAGTTAGTGTATGTCTCTCTGTGCTGTGACATTGGCCTTTTGTGTGTGTGTGTGTGTACGTGTGTGTTCATTCTCACATTCAACCCACTCCATTGGGTTTATTCCAGACCTAGTGATTATAAGGACAAAATGACTACTAGTTATATCAACTTCTATAGGACCAACCATATGTTGATATGTAATTTAAAACTCATTTTCAAAATCTCACACTTCTTCAGTAACCCAGGAAGAGAACGAAACACTCATGATGACAAGTAGCCTGGGGCACAGAAGAACTGGGAAGGAAAAAGGAAGACGAGAAGGAAGCAAATAGTTCAGAAAGAAGGAAAGAGATAACAGAAAATGGAAAAAAGAAAAGAGACAGGACTCTAGTGGTATTATTTCTGCACCTGCAATGAAGGAAGGAAGAAAGGCCATTTGTAAGCACCAGAAAAAAGAAGGGGGAGAGAAGTACAATGAGAGACTGATGGAAGCTACGAAGGTTGGAGTCAATTTGTATCCTGGCAGAAATCTGGTATTTGGATCTTTCGTACACAATTTTCAGCTAGTGTTAACCTGACACGTCAATGAAAGACACTATGTCAACTAAAGCAACAATTAACTCTTATTCGTTATTTCACTGTATATGTGAAAAGACAAAAGGAAAGTCAAAAAAAGTAAAAAATAAATAAAATAATAATTTAAATTACCTTCTGATGATAGTATTTGTGGCATGCAAACGCAGGGGAGAGGGAGAGGGAATTCAGGAGCGTATGAGAGGGAAAATAAGTGAAGAGAAAGGGGGAAGAAGTCTAGATGGAAAGTGGTGTACAAGGTACAGAGAGATTGTGTCTGAATTATGACCAAACCGGAAAACTAGCTGATTTTACGAAGCAACCCCCGAGGTGGGAGAACCTGTTGGGACCAGGCGAGGAGCTGTAGAGATGAGAGCTGGACCTCTTAGTCCTACGCTCCTTCCAGCACACTGCTGACTTCCCAGCTGTTACTAAGAGCAAACCAGATGACGCAGAGAAAGATAAAAGATGTTTTAAAAATACATTATGTTGAAGCAGTTCACTTTTGAATTTTCCCTACTTGTCCAGAGTAGCTGTCTGTCATCTCTCTTTTTCTCCTTATCCATCTTTGAATAAGTTGTCTTCTCTTAGTTAAAAAAAATATATTGTGTTAACAGCATTTGGGTAACAAAAAAAAGAGAGGTGAAGGGAGACTTTGAGAGGGCGAGGAGAAGTAAGAAAAAAGAAAGGAAGGAGGGAAGTTTTTTGAATGTTGCAGAAGGAACAGGGAAGTAGCGATCTATTTATGACTAAACCCAAATAGCTAACTTAGTTAACTCTGCGAAACACCCGGCACACGAAAAACTAGCATAGCTCGGTCAGAGCGAACGCTCAGATTCCGAAGCTCTTACTCTACATAGATGCTCCCCGGTCACTCGCCCCTGGTGTGTGTCAGAAAAATGCTGCCAGCCTGCAGCGTCCTCTGTTTGGAGAGGGGACGAGGAGGCGAGGGGCTCCTCTACCGCAAGTCCCTCCTGTGTGGCTCGACTCTGCCGTGCTGTTTGGATCCTGCCAGCTACTTGGGGACTTCTTGGAATGGTGGTTCCTGCATTGGGTGCAGGGTGAGGCCCCGCGGGCAGCCCCGTTGGACTGCTTTGTCTCTTTGAAGCTCCTGTGCATATGTTTCATTTGATCTATGAGTCTCTCCTTTCAAATTGATTTTTTTTTTTTTGCATCAGGATGTATATTCCTTCCCTTCTTCTGGTTAGTTTTTAGTTGATCTTCTCTGAGTCTGCTGACTGCTCCTCTATTTAGCTATCTTATGTCTCTCTACTAAATACATTCTTGAAACAGACAAGGCATACTCAGAGGTATGCTGAATCTTCCAAAAACTTGAGATATTTTAGGCCAGAGAAGGTCAGCGACTGGTTAGTGACAGCCCTAGACCACAGGTGGAGCATCAGCCTGGAGACTCTTGCTGGACCATGCTGCCGGCCGCAGTGTCCCTGGCGGGTCCCAGGTGTCAGTCAGACTTAGATATCTAATCTCCGACCTCTCTGCCGTGTAGACATTGACGAGTGCCTCACCGGCGGGATCTGCGCTGAGCATGCTGACTGCGTCAACTCCCCGGGGAGCTACGCCTGCAGCTGCCGCGCTGGGTTCACCTCCAACGGCTCCGTCTGTGAAGGTACGGACGACCGGTCTCCATCGCGCCCCTGCCAAATCAAGGATTGCTGTTCCTTTGTCCCTCTCTCTAATCCATCCCTTCCTGCCTTCCTCCTTCCTCTCTGCCTTCTTCCTTCCTGCCTGCCATCTCGCTTCCTTCCTTCTTCCTTCCTTCCTTCCCTCCTTCTGTCTTTCCTTTCTCTTACCCTCTCTCCTCTTTCTTTTTCTCATTCTTGGTCACTGTAAAAGTTCATGAATGGCCGGGCTTCCTCACATTGCCGCAGCTGCATCCCAAAGCAGCATCTCAGGGGAGAAACGTGCAAGGGCATAATACCGTTGTGACCTGGTACCATCGCCACCACAGACAGAGCATGCTCAGATGCAAAGATAGGCAACACAGACCCCAGCACTTGACGGAACGAGGTTCAAAGTCACACCGCACAAGAAGCATATGAAATGGGAGATTTTTCCGTGTACATTTGAAAATACAATCTTCTTCCCAGGAGGAGGCAAATTTTTTATTCCAATTCTTTCTGCGTCCAGATATCAGTGAGTGCTCCCAAGCCCGGCACCCTGCGGCCCTCACTCGGTCTGCGCAGACCTGCTGGGGAGCTACGAGTGCAGCTGCCTTCCAGGCTTCTCTGCTGCCACAGGAGGCTGGAAGGCCAGGACGCTTCGCCTGCTCGGCCACCACATTCAGGACCCCCAGCGCGGGCTGGGGCGCATCTACCACCGGATGGGTCCCTACACTGAGATGTTAATCTCTGTTCACTGGCTCTTTTCTTCACTTCAGACATCGACGAGTGCCTCACCGGCGGGATCTGCCCTGAGCACGCTGACTGCGTCAACTCCCCGGGGAGCTACAGCTGCAGCTGCCGCGCTGGGTTCATCCCGGACGGCTCCGTCTGTCGAGGTACAGACGACCAAATGTTCATCATCTCCCTGCCCGATTAAATAAGGGTCACCCAACAGAAGACCACAGGAGGCAGGGACTGTGATACTCACGTTAGGGCTGAGAAAACTGAGGCCCAGAGAGGTAGAGCCAGCTTTCGAGGGTCCAGAGCCACGAAGCGGTCGGGCCGGGTTTGAACTTTTGGGAGGGGTGTGTGCGTGAGGTGTGCTTGGAAATACTGAGCTTGTTTCTACAGTGATTTTTCTTCCAGAGAGGTTCTGGCAATGTCCAGAGATATATTTTTCGTACAGGAGATTGAACTAAGGGCCTTCGCACTGAGCTATATCCCCAGACTTTTTTTTTTTTTTTAAATTTTGGGAGAGAATCTCACTAAGTTGCCCAAGATGGGCTGGACCTTGCAATCCTTCTAACTCAGCTTTTAGACTTCCTCCTCCCTCCTTCCTTCATTTCCTTTTTCCTCCCTTCCCTGCCTCCTGCTCTTCCTCCCTCCACCCTCCCTCCTTTGGTCCCTCCCTCCTTTGGTTCCTCCCTCCTTTGGTTCCTCCCTCCCTGCTTCCTTTCTTCCCTTTCTTCCCTTCCTTAATTCCTTCCTCCCTCAATTCCTCCCTCCCTCTCTGTCCCTCTGTCCCTTCCTCCTTTCATCCTTCCTTCCTTCCTTCTTTTTCCTTTCTTCCTTCTCTTCCTTTTATCTTTCCTGCCCTTTCCTCTTTCTCTTTCTGATGCCTCATCAGTGTAAAAGTTCATGGATTGCTGGTTTTCTTCACAATACGGCAGCTGCCTTCCAAGACTGAACATCTCAAGGAAGCAAGGTGGAAGGGCGCAGCATCCTTATGATCTATCCTCACGACCACCGCAGACACTCGTCATGCTCAGATTCAAGGGGAGGGAGCACAAACTCCAGAATTTGAAGGAAATAACACCAAAGTTGCCTGGTGTGAAGAGCCTGTGGAACAGGAGACACGGTCTCATTCCTCTTCGGAAAACACACTCTGTTACCCAGGAAGATGAAAATTTGTTCTTCCACCTCTTTCTCTGTCCAGATATTGATGAATGTTCTCAAAGCCCGCAATCTTGTCTGAAACCAGTCTATAGGGACATGGTGAGGGGCTACAAGCAAAGCTCTCTGTCGGTGTTTTTCTTCTACTGGAGATGACCGATTGCAGGAAAGCCAGCACACGCTTCCGGGCCAGGACCACTGTGATGAGCACGTTACTCTCTAAACTTGGACACCCATCTCTGTTCACTCACTCTTCTCTCCGTTTCAGACATCAACGAGTGCCTCATCACTGAGGTCTGCCCTGAGAATTTCGACTGTGTCAACTCCCTGGGAAGCTACAGCTGCCACTGCCGGGCTGGGTTCATCTCCAAAGGCTCCATTTGTGAAGGTACAGACGACCAGGTCTTCATCGTGTCTCTGCTCACCACTCCTGCCTCACGAGAAGACCACACGAGAGATGATTATGATCTTCATTGTGGGA